>SZWC01004387.1:116004-135886 GCA_023375785.1 Penium margaritaceum
TATGTATATGTATATGTATATGTATATGTATATGTACATGTATATGTATATGTATATGTATATGTATATGTATATGTATATGTATATGTATACGTATACGTATATGTATATGTATATGTATATGTATATGTATATGTATATGTATATGTATATGTTTATGCATATGTATATGTATATGTGTATGTATGTCCCTATTGGCGAGGACGCTTCACTCGCCACAAGGTCGTTCCCTTGAACGACAAACTTTTCCTTATGCTGCCCAAAGAATGCCACGACACAGGACCAGGAGGACACTTTAGAGAGGAAAAGACGCTAAAGGAGCTGCAAAAAACAATTGGTGGGACAAGATGCAATCTGATATGGCCTACTTTTGCAAGTCTTTGACTGGTTTTCCAAAGTATCCCACTTCATCCCGACAACGATGGTGATCACCGCCAAAGGAAGAACACGACTATTTCTGAATAACATCATGCGGCTATACGGTGTCGCAAGGAGCATTACAAGTAACAGAGTCGGTCGATTCACCGGCCGTTTTTTGCGCAAACTGACGACTCGCTATGGAATCAGAATTCAACTTTCAAGGACGTTTCAACCGCAAACTGACGGTCAAACCAAGCGGACCAATCAGACGCTCAAAATTGTATTCTGAACACCATGCGACCCTTACGGGATGCATTGGGTACAAAAACCCCCGACATCCAAAACTCCATGAATTTCGGCACTTTCTACCGCAACGGGTACAACACCATTTCAAGTGGTGTATGGAACTTCCCGCCACACAAGTTGGACTACAAAATCGCAGCAACATTCCCCCGGTCGACGTTCAATGCCGAGACTTCACCACCATCTGGGAGGAAACACGACAAACCCTCGCGAAGACACATGTAGCGATGAATCCAGCTGCTGACCGACATCGCAGTGACAACATGTTTGTTGCTAGCGAGACAATCCTGTCATCATATGTGACGTTCTCTTTGATCTGTACAGTTTACTGTGACCACTCAGCTGTGTTCATGCCCGTGCACATCCTTGATGCAGACCCAGGTGGTGCCGGTGCGTTGTCTGGTGATGGACCACCTCCTCGGAGCTGACCAACAACCGCCCCGGGTCTTGGATGTTGTCCAAGACATTTTGCAGTTTTCCTGCAGCCTGTGGGATTTTTTCGGTGGACTGGTCGTGGGCTCGATTTGCATGTTTTGCATTGTGTGTCCACTGTTTGATGGCGGATGTATGCATGTGACTAGTCATAGCATCTGGCTCAAGATCTTGAACGTTTAGGTTCAGACGGCGTAGCGTTCTGACTTGTCTGCACAGAGTTACAGCCAAAACAGTGTTTTTGTGCTAGCTTTAGGACAGACCTTGCACTGCCACGTGCGACATCCGCTGTGCGCCGCAGCAGGTATTCATGCAATGGACCTGTGATTTGTTCACTCTCTCTGCATTACTATGCTGTTGGAGCTTATGAGACTTTGCGCGTCTCTCTAGCCCGACTCTTGCTATTTCTTGCACTTGCTTGCTTCCTAGTGCGCCAGCTGAGTGGACAGTGATCCCACGTGAGCAGCAGCAACGTTAGGAAGCTTTCTAGCAGTTTCTTATGCAATCAGATGATCAAGACCTCTCTCACTAAGGTGCGCCATAGAGACGCAGCACTGGCAACAGTAGTGAGCGTCACCGCCATCGCACTATCTTGGAACTCGCTGTAGCCGTTTGGAGCAGCGACATCACCACAAAACACCCACCACCAGCCCGGGTGAGCTACGGTAGTTTCCAGCTCTAGCAGCCACACCAAGCAGTAGCAGGAGCACCAGGTGGCAGCAGCAATCATGTCTGGCTGCTCATCTCTACAGAAAAAAGAGGGAGGAAAATCAGCTCCCAGCAGCTCGCGACGGTGGCTGCGAGCAGTGGCAATGCGCACCGGCAACAGCAGCTCGCAGCAGCCGCGACGTGAGAAGCTGTGGGTAGCAACAGCAACGCAGTTGGTACAGCAGAAGCAGCATCAGCGCAGTAGCAGCAACGACGGCCACAACTGTAGTAGTAAGCAATGCTTGTGCGTAGCACTACTGTAGAGCACTGCTGTGTAGAAGGTGCACAACACTACGTTGGGCTACGCAGGGCTGCACAGGGCTCTGTAGGCTTGCTTAAGGCTGCACACGGCCGCGCAAAGAAGGGGGGTGACGTGGTCATCCCCACCGAGGAGTCTGTGTGACTTCCAAAAAACAAAAACGCTGACGTAAAATACACCAGCGTACAAAATGCTAGCATGTTTTCTTGTTGGCGTAAAAACCGCTAACTTCACCATTGGCTTTGCTGACATCAGCAATTCTGGGGTCAAAACATGACTTGTCCATGACGTTTTAACTTCTTAAGAAATGCTGACGGTTCTGAAATCTGACCAGTTTGACATCCTGGCCCATACTGAGCGTTGATATGGCTCCGACTGGTGATAAAGGCAAAGGACCAATAGATCCCTCTTCCTCCTCTTCACAGGTCATGAGCCCACACTCACAGGCTATTGAGGACCTGTGGAGCCAGCAGGATGAGATGCGTTTCCAATAGCAATAGCAGACTTATGTCATCCGTACGCTCATTGAGCTTCTTCGTGGTCAGTCCATGGCCCCACGGCAGACCTCCGAGGGAGTCCGCGATGTCATACCCTCTCCATAGAAGTCACCATCTGCACCGATGACAAGAGCAGGATGCGACCCGCCACCTCTTGATCCTTGGGATGAGGACCCTCGCATGCCAGGTATGGAGGATGGTACTCATGAGAGATTCGCGTGAGCAAGATTCGCGTGCTTTCAGGAGCATCTCCGCCATCTTTAGAAAAGTTCTCTGCCCCCACACACATCTAGCTCCTTTTTCCTAGAGATCCGATCCTCACCAATTTCCTACCTCACCTACCCCAGCGACTTTTCTTGTCTTGATGTCTTTCCTATTCCTCATCCTTCTCAACTTGTGGTTGCTCTCTGCATAGAGCGGCAACTCAAGGACTTTGAGACACCGCCCCGACGATATGTCAGCAAGGACGGCTTTGACTGCTGGGAGATTCTTTTCTAGGGTAGGACCACTTCAGAAGGAGTATGGTCCTACTGTCACAGTCCGTACCTGGTAACGGATCACGCACAGGTGCTGACAACGGCCAGGGCGATGCGCGGACTCTTTTCCACCTTATTGCTCGAGCCCGTTGTGGAATTCCACCCATTTATCAAAGAGGCACAAGCGCGTGTGCTGATCCACGTGGGGGTTGGGACCTGGCATTGTCCCTGGTTACTGCAGTGATGCACGCCACCCGCGCAGCTCACATTCGCGCCTTTCACCCCCTTTGTTAGGGACATGCTGAGCCCGCAGCTGACTACTGGCGGCGGACCATGCTCATCTACACGTGCCTTGGGACCTCATGAGATACACAGCTGTGGGCGCTCCACACAATCATGCTTGGAGTTCTTCTTGAGCACGCAGACATCTTCACAAGGTATAGCGACATCATGTTTGAGCCCTTATCCACCTCCCTTCAGTTTCTTCCTTTGGCACATTAGCTTTTCCTCCAGGTGACTTCCGCCCGTGAGGCAGCCGTGGCCCATCAAGAAAGTTCCCTTGCTGCAGCGATCATCGCGTTGCCACCGACGCCCTTCTTGTAGTTCGCTCCTCCATCCTCTAGCACATCCTCCTCTTCTCTTTCTATCCTAATTACCCGGACTCCGACGCAGGATATGACAGCAACGGCACAAGGGAAGAAGGGGAAAAAGAGGCGCAGTATGGGCCAGCAATTGTTGCAACAACAGTAGTCATCGCAAAGTAGCAGTGGACGTATTGTTCACTGGTACAACTGTGGAGGTGCTCATCGCTATACCGAGTGCCAGTGGCCGCTCGACTGGACGCGAATCACTTGCAAGCTTCACGTTGCCCACACACTGCGGTCCGCGTCAACGAGCAGAACCTCTGGTCGCGCGGCGACCACGATTGCAACAGTTCCCACAGTAGTTTTTGTTTCCCCGCCGGCGAGCAGTGGCAACCTAGACCCAAGTGACCGCACCATCACCGAGCTCCATCACCTTTTGGCGCTTTGTTTTTGGGGAGATGCAAGTGTGTAGTCATAGCCAGGTGGTTCACAGACTTTTTTTTTGTTCTCGTAGCTTGTGATTACTCGTGTGGGGGGGGAACAACTAGTGTGTAATGATAATGGGCCTGACAATATCGATTGGATTCATTAGTTTGACCTTTGTGCCCTTTGTCGTACCCCCTCACATGTTGCTCAGCGTCCGTATGAGGCCGCGTGTTCCATTGCCTGTTGCACAATGACATCCTTTGGTTGTGATCCTGGTGGTACCTGAATCATCGATTTTGGTGCCACTCACCATATGACCTGTCATCGTGGTGACTTTGATGTCCTTGGTCATGTTATGTCTATTCACTCCATTTCCGTGGACTCTGGTCAGTCGTTGCCAGTCCAAGGTGTTGGGGATTGTGTGCTTTGATGGTCCGTCTAGCCCCCTGTATCTTTCCAAGGGGCTTTTTAGCCTGACCTTGAGCTCAGGTTGCTTTTTGTGCGTGCCTGCACACTGATGGAACTCTCTGTGGAGCACACCGCAGACTCTGTAACTGTGACCATTGTTGATACTTGTACCATTGTTCTTCGTGCCTCTATCGTGGATGACCTGTATCGTGTCTCTTGGATCTCTTCTTCTCCTTACTCCCCTTCCCTTTCTTGCTGCTCCATGCAGATCTCCTCCTCCAAGACACCGTTCAAGAATGCCGTCTTGACATCCATGTGGTGGATCTCAATGTCCCCAGCTGCTGCATAAGGGAGAAGCGTGCGCACAGAGGCAAACTTTGCAACGGGGGCAAAGGTTTCTCTGTAGTCGATACGCTCCTGCTGCGAGTAGCCCTTGGCAACCAGCCTTGCCTTGTACTTTCCCAATTTGCCATCTACTCCCCGCTTCTTCTTGAACACCCACTTGCACTTGATCACCTTGCTGTCAGGTGGACGCTCAGTCAGCTCCCACATGCCATTGTCCAGCTGCGACTGTATCTCCTGCTACACAGCTTGCGCCCAATCTGCTACATCTGGCGTAGCCATGGCCTCCTTGTATGACGTTGGCTCATAGGAATCTGTTGCAACTGCAACATTCATTTGTTCTGGTTTCTACAACATCTAGAAGTTAGCACGTTCTCCAGGCTTGTAGTGCACGCTAAGAGGGTAGCTACGACCTGGTACTGGGGCGTTAGCGGGTGGTCAGAGCGGTGCTGCTAGCACAACTGGTGCTGTTGGTGGTGTTGTATCTCCTTCCTCTGCTTCTGCCGATGAGGCTGCTTTATCTACTACATCAGACATGGGAGAGTAGACTGGTTCTTCCACTGTCACACTGGAGGAAGGATCAGGAGAGACTGGATCAGGAAGGATTTTTGCTTCCACTGCCTTTTCAATTGCTGGTTTTGCTGTCTCTTCACAAATGATGTTGGTGGCGATGATGTTACCTTTGTTGAAGAAGACATCCCTGGAAATGATGATGTGGCCAGTATCCCTCTCATTGAGGCGATACGCCTTGTTGGCCACGTCATAGCCGATCATCAGCATCTGCGTGCTTTTCGCATCCCACTTCTGCCGCTTCTCCTTGGGTCCGTGCATATGCGCCAAGCTGCCAAACAGGCAGAGATGGCCCACGCTCGGTTTTGTGCCAAACCATGCCTCGTACGGCGTCATCTGCTCCAGCGCCTTAGTTGGACTGTAGTTTTTTCTGTACACCGCAATGCTCACAGCTTTGGCCCAAAAGTCGAATGTGAGTCGAGCCGCGTGCATCATGGAGCACGCCAACTCAACGATGGTATGGTTTGCGTGTTATGATACACCATTCTATTGCGGTGAGTACGGCACGGTACGCTGCGCCTTGATGCTAGCTGTTGCGAATTAGTGCTGGAACTTCTTGCTTAGGTACTCTCCACCATGGTCACTTTGCAGCGCCTTGACTATCTTGCGAATCTAGTTCTCCACCATTGCCTTGAACTCTTTGAACCTATCAAAGCACTGGTCCTTGGAGGAGAGAAAATACACAACAGCGTAACGGCTGAAATCATCAATGAAGGTCAGAAAGTACCTAGAGCCTCCAAAGCTCTTGGCCTGCATCGGACCACACAAGTTCGTGTGGACAGCTCCAGCATCTCCTTTGCACACTCCCCTGCTCTAGAGAATGCCTCGCGATGCTGCTTCCCCTCCAAACAGCCGATGCACAACTGTTGCTCAAAGTTGGAGATGGTGGGCAAGTCGCGTACCATCTGCTTTGTTTGAAGCTACTACAAGGCGCGCATGCCGATGTGGCCATAACGCGCATGCCAGATCTCGCCATCTGTCGCCTGCACCACTGTTGCAAGACTCTGCTCACGCGGGATCTTGGTTGCCCCCAACAGGCAGTACATATCACCTTCCTTCACCGACCCAACCAACTCCTCTCCCGTTTCCTTCTCAAGGATGTAGCCATAGTCATCGTAAAAAACGACGCGCAGTCATGTGTTGGTAAGAGAGGAGACTGAGAGAAGGTTGAACGCAACATGAGGTACATACAGCACACCATGGGACACTCCCACTTCAATGTCACGCGGGGTCTCTGACCACATCTCCACAATCCCAATCCCCTCAACATACACCACCCGATCATCACCCAAAGCAATAGGGCAAGGGGGAACTGAGAGCAACTGCGAGAACCACTCCTTGCAGTGCGTTAGACTCTTGGTGCACCCCGAGTCCTTGTACCATGCCTGGTCTACCGTTTTCACCTGCGACATGTCTGACTTCACCATGAAGAGGCGGTTGCGTACCTCCTTGGCCACGTTCATGTTGCCAAAATGGCACACGCTGGTCTGGTTCTCCTGTTGCTGCTGCTGACGCTGTGGCGACTCCTGCCGCTGTTGTTGTGGAGGTTGTTTCTTTTGTTACTGCTGTAATAACTGCAGCTGCTCCTCCTTCTAGTCCCTCTTAAACTTGAAGCACTCTTTCTTGTAGTGCCCCTCTTAAAACTGAGCCCATCACTGGAAAAATCAGCTCAAAATATTTCAGATGGACCCATGAAACAGGGTCATCAACAGGGGATTTTGAAAGATATGCCCTCTTGAAAACAGGGCATGTATCTACTCCTACTCCAACTCAGACCAGCCAGCTTGTAAACGGCGTTTCTTCCAAACGTACAAATGGAATGCAATCATTTTTACACCAATGGAAAGCTTAGGAAAAACACTTTTTTCATTTGGCAAAGAAACAAGAGAGTTATGGTCATCACAAGGCAACAATCTTAATCAGAGAGAAGAGTGTGGCCCTAGCCAACCTCGTTTTGACCGTAACTCTCAATCCGACCATTCGATCTTTGCGATCTTGAGCTCGTTGGAAATCTTGTCTTGAAAAATTGAAGATCCGATGGTCGATTTTCAAATTTGGTCAAGGTTTAACCCTAACCTATCACTCTCAAAATGATGGTCTGTGCTAGTTGAAACTGGCTGAACTTGGCTCTGATACCAAATGTTGGGTCTGGAGGAGAGAGGGAGCCTTGGAGCACTGAGCATGTGGGAATGAAAGGGAATTATTTGTGCTGAAGAATGGTTTTTGATTCACTCAAAATGATGGAGTACATATAGAGCTAGAGCTTGGGCAAGTCAGCCATCTCTCAAGCCACACCACTTAGCCATGGAGGCTAAAGCTCCGACACTAGAGTCCATAATCTCACACAAGAGAGGAAATCAGCCTAGTAAGGCTGACCACTCACATACAACCTAGAGAGCTAGGAAATGCTCTCATGGCACACTCCTAGTGGTCACATAACCCACAATCTCATGGAGAATAGCCATGTATCGATGGCTAGCACACAAGGATCTCACCTCACCTAAAAGATAAGGAGAGGTACCTTTTTCCTAGTCAGCACACTCTGACAAGGCAACTCAAGAATCTAGGACCCTTTTGGCAATTTCTCCCATCAGGTCTTGACCCTGGACCTCTTGCCTTTTCCTTTTCTCAAAACTAAGGCATGCAGCCGTCGCCCATGGTCGCCTATACATTGGCGGTCGATGACCCCATAAACTTCGAAAATTCATATCTCTCAATCCGACTGTTGAATCGGCCTGAAACTTGGACCAAGTTTCATGGTTACCAGTGTATGTGGTACACTGGTACCATGCTGGATCAAGTTTCAGGAACCATGTGTGGTACACTGAGGACCAGCAAGGGTCCAAGGTCTCTATGCAGGGTAACTTGTGTACCTTCCTAGGCATCTCCCCGTGGTCAAAGGTGTGGCATTTTTGGGACTTTGCCCGTCCTCGCATTGTTGAGTCCCCCGACACACTGTTCTTTGAGCTTCTCACCTACCGTGACCTCACTTCTATCATGTCGATGTCTGTCACGCATGTTCCTACTTGTGAGGCTTCTTGACAGATGGGGGAGTTTGGTCCTGAGAGCACCTCTCCACCGACTGATGTGTCCGTTCAAGCCCCCTCCTGTTCTTGGTCTCCGGCTCTTGATGACGCAGCGATCATAGGTGTCGGCCCAGGGACCTCTCCAGCAAAGCCGGTCTATACCCTTATTCCCTCACACCGCACAGGCACCCATGATTCTGTACCCATGTCCACCAGTACTCCTGCCTCTGTGCGTGATCCTACATCTGCACTTGCTATTACACCCAGTCCTTGTGCCTTCCGTCATTTCACCAGCATCGGACCATCAGCATCCTCACACTACATCACCAGCCCCTTTGCCTCAGTCCTTATCAGATGTGGTCGTGCATGTCTGTGAGCCACAGATGAGCTCCTCGAGCCCGGGTTACTCGCGTGAGCCTGGTGGTCGTCTTCGACCACTGGTCTCCGGAGTCTAGCAAATTTCCGGTCTCGTACCTAGGCGCTCCAGTCGCAGCATTGCGAGTGGTGATTTCGGCACAAAGGCCTTAGGCCTGAGTGTCCATGCACATCACACAGAGGTACACCCAGCGTGCCTTGTAGGACATGATCTGATCATTCGCGAGTTTTGCATTGCGTCTGATGCAGCAGCTGACCTTGTGGTCGTCTGGCCAAGCTGTGCGGCGTGTGCACTTGCCACTCACAGCTACCCCTTGATAGCGCGTGATCCGGGCACGCTAAGGGAGGCTTTCTCATCAAAGGATGCAGAAGTCTGGCGTGCTACCTACAAGGATGGTCTTTGTTCCATCCAAGAGCATGGAGTTTACGAGTCGATCTTCCACCCGGGAGGAAGGCTATTCAGGTCAAGTGGGTCTTTTGCAAGAAAGTGGAGCCGGATGGCTCACTGGAACGCCACAAGGCTCAGTTGGTTGTCAAGGAGTACTCCAGGATTGGGGGCATTGAGTACATTGACACTTTTGCCCCTGTCGGCCGCATGATCTGAGCTCGCACTCTATTTGGTATGGTGGCTTAGCATGATTAGAAACTGCACCAGATAGATGTGAACAATGCATTTCTCCATGGCTCTCTGAATGAGGAGATTTACGTAGCTTAGCCACCAGACTTTGAGGACGTTTACAAGGTCTGGCCCTTGTGCAAGTCCTTGTATTGACTTAAGTAGTCTCCTCGGTCTTGGAACGAGGAGATTACATGCACTTTGACTCGTGCGAGATATGTAGAATGCACGGCAGATCCCTCTATCTTCATCCGACGGTTGCCTAAGCGGTTTACCGCCATCCTAGTCTATATGGATGACCTTCTGATCGCGTCTCCCTCCATGGAGAACGTGAAGGAGGCCAAGGCGGTCCTCAAGACCGCCTACATAATGAAGGATCTTTGCCTTGGAGCGGTGTTTCTTGGCATGGAGATCCTGCGAGAGTGCATACGGTGGACAGTTTTGCTGCATCAAGCCCGATACGCACCGGTTGTGAGGGAGCGTTTCAGTGACCTCCTTGGCACAGTGCCCACGATCTCCATACCCCTCACACCTGACAGGCAGGATGCCCGAAAGGTGGACGATTGCAAACACCTCAGGGAGACAGTGGATGTGGCCTTGTACCTCCGTCTCAGCGGATCCCTAATGTGCCTGGCCACTACCACACGACCCAACATTGCTTTTGCCGTTAACCTCCTTGCACAGCTTTTGCAGGCTCCATGTGCTAGAGCCCTTCATGCGGCTATGCGAGTGGTGCGGCACGTGCTCTCCACACCATACGTCAGAATATGCTTTTGCCGGTAGTGTTCGGTGGTTTTTGACGGTTACACCGACAGGGACTGGGCCTAGAGTCCTGATGAATGCAGTCGCACAAGCTACGTGTTCCTGCTCGGTGGTATCGTTGTGTCCTAGCTCATTGGAAAGCAGGGTTGTATTGTACGTAGCTTGTCAAAGGCAGAGTATGTTGTTCAGGGTGCAGGTGATGCTGAGGCAGAGTGGCTGAAGTGCCTGTTCCTTGAGTTTGGTCAGCCAGTACCTGCCATTGTGCTTTGTTGCAACAACCAGAGTGGTCTTCCATTGTAGATAAATGTGGTGTTTTTCATTCTCGCACAAAGCACATTGCGGTAGAGCATCATTGTGTGTATGATCTGGTGGAGCGACACGTGATCTCCGTCATCTGGGTCGGCACTGACATGCAACATGCTGATTTCTTGACGAAGGCACTGGCACACGGGAAGTATCTCGTGGCCACTCGTTCTATGGGGCTTTGCCTATTGCCTGAGACTGGTTCAGTGCAAGGTGTTTTTTTGTCTGTATCACGACTGTTTCTGCACTCATTGTTGCATTTTTTTCATTGCTGCATGCGTATGGACATGCGTACCATCGGGTTACGGGAGAGTGTTGTGATTTGTGACGTTCCCGTCGACCTGTACAGTTTATTGTGACCACGGCCGTATCCATGCTTGTATAGATCCCTAATGCAGACTCAGGTGGCGCCGATATGTTGTTTGGTGATGGACCACCTACTCGCAGCTGACCGAAGACTACCCTAGAGTCTGGAGTGATGTTTGGAACCTTCTGTAGTTTTCCTACATCCTATAAGATTTCATCGGTGGACTGGCCGTGGGTCCGGTTTGCATGTCTTGCATTATGTGTCCATTATTTGATGCCAGATGTATGTATGTGACCAATCATAGTGTCCGGCTTGAGATCCTACACGTTAAGGTTCAGACGGCGTAGCGTTCTGACTTGTCTGCAGAGCGTTGCGGCCAAAACAGTGTTTTGGGCCAATTCTAGGACAGAGCTTGCACTGTCGCGTGCGACATCTGCCATGCGTCACGGCAGGCACTTATGATGTGGACGTGTGATTTGTTCACTCTCTCTCTGCATCACTAAGCTATTGGAGCTTATGAGACTTTGCACGTCTCCCTAGCGTGACTCTTGCTATTTCTTGCACCTGCTTGCATGCTAGTGTGCTAGCTGACTGGATACTGTCGTCACGTTAGAAGCAGCAAGGTGAAGAAGCTTCCTAGCAGTTTCTTAAGTCCTTCTCAGCTCAATAACCATTGAACTCTGCAAAACCGAATGTTTGAAGCTCAAACCCTGATGGTTTGGACCGTTTGAGGTTGAGCGCATGCAAACCTCCGTGGTTGCGAGACATAAACTCCCGAACACTGTGCAAGTTCATCCGGTGTTCCATGTCAGCAGACTCGAGCACTACCAAGACCTTGGAGAGAACTTCCCCGGCAGAGAGGTCCCTCCAATTGGAAGTATTCTAGGGCATGCAGGCCCATGCAAAATCAAACATGAGTTTTGTGTGTGAATACGATTCACGACAACAAGTCTTGAACGCTCAATACAAAAGAGCAAGGAGAAAGTACAAATGAGCCCCTAGCGGGCTTATGTAGGGGCACCGGAAGCTAGCCGCACCGGGTCCCGTCACCCCCGCTGAACCCAAACAATTCAGCGGGGAGAACGCACTGCGTAAACCACAATAGCAATCAACGGTGGTCTCCTTGAGGCACCGGAACAGCTCTCCGAGTGCCCGGGTCTCGACCACCGAGAAAATACGAGCAGTGCTAAATAGTCTCAAAATCAGTGTCCAGACATCACGCACGGCTTTCCGAACATCGGAAGTACAAATACAGCCACTGGGTCTCCTTGTCGCACCGGTATAGTCCACCAGGTTCACGTGTCTCAACCCACCACGAAAACTCTCCTAGCTCCTGACAAGCCCACAAGGTTGCCGGAACGCATCAACCGCGTCTTGTCTACGCTGTCCTAGGTGCTGGAGAAGTCTCGGTACAGTCCACAGGCCAGGAGGTCGTGTCGTCACGCCCTCCTCTACCATATACCGCCAATGTAGGTATATGGATAATGCATCAGCGTCAGTCGTGACAGGTGGAAGCCACACAAACCAACACTCCCTGTGGCTGACATAGTCATCCACACGAGAACAAATGAACAAAGGCATGGAACAATAACGTATGTCAAACCACAATCTGCACATGTCAACCACACACACACTCATCTGCTACCCATCTAAGGTCTCCCTAGACAGTGGCACATCCCACCAAGTGTCTGGGTCTCGACCATGAAAGGAGTGATGCACACGCACACAAACCAGTGTAATGCAAATCATGCACATGTTAGACGACAAAGTACTCTCCTCGTGACACTCGCGGTACCAGTGCCCGGGTCTCGACCACTATGAGCAATCCAACAAGTGTCTGTGTGCCCACCACAATAGCATCATCAATCAACAAGCATGATCATGGGGGATCTCCTCGTAACACGGGTGTAGGTCACCACGTTTATGGGTCTCGACCACCATGAGCAATCCATCTGGCATGTACATGCCACACGCAATATAGCCACACACCAAGACACACGATCACATAGTCTCCTCGTGACACTGGTACAATCCACCAGGTGTCTGGGTCTCGACCAATAGAGTGCTACCATCTACATGTAGATGTGCAGGCACGTGGTATGAGCCACACGCTGGCTGCTGTAGTATGCTCGTAGCAGAGCATGGACCCCTCGCCATGCATCTCCCGTCAGGTCAAGGTCCACACAACATTCCCCCTGGGCAGATGAACCTGGCGGCAATGTCCTCGATGGAGATGTTGATGTCATAGAAGAACAAATCCTGGGTGATGTGGTCTCTCCATCATGCAGAGATAGCTCCCCCTATCACGTATAAGTCGGCTCTCACGCTGAAAGATGAAGTGGTTTCTCTGGCTACGACTCCTCACGTCAATCTGCATCACCTAGAGTGTACTAGTTCTTGCGTGACTGCCAAGGATCCTAACTCACAGTCTCTCCTCTCTTCGCTCTATCGCGATGCATCAGTGTACGACATAGGAAAGGGAATGGGCAAGCAACACGCAAGCGTGGATGAAGTGGCGGAGCTGGCCTCCGAGGTGAGATAGAGCACCCTGCGGCACAGGGGTGTACGGCCAGAAGAGGAGGGCTAGAGCAACAAACCGCATCATCACTCATGGACGAAGGTGATGATGGAGCAACTCAATCATTTGGATGAACGTGCGTGATGGCAGCAGAAGGAGGAGCAATGATGGAGTCGACGGGAATAAGGATGGCAGAAACCGAAGGCATGCTCACCTCTCGTGTGACTATGTCTCCAGCGGACGTCAGAATTGGAGCTGATACAAGATCCTTCCCGAGTATGGGTGTGCCAGATGCTGGTGGCGGACAGCTCGTGCCGATAGTAGTGATGCTCTCCTCCTCTGAGAATCGCTCATGCGCTGCCATCACCTCCCGCTGCAGCATCAGTACACGCTCTTGCAAGTTAGCGTAATTTGCCTCGGACATGTGGAGGTGGCCCATGTCTGTCTTGCATAGGATAAACTCTGTCTCACCGGATGCTGTACATGCAAATTGAAGAACTCACAAGTACAGCTCTGTCTACAGCTCTGGTGCTGAAAACGATGGAGTCGGTGCTTCTGCATCCTCCTGGGGGTCAACCAAACTCGCAATGTGCTGAGACGCTAGAACATCGGATGCACCTGCAGGTGTTGCATCCACACAACTCGTGTCTGCCATACGAGGAGTGAGTGGTTGCACGCCGAGAGAGAAGGAGAAGGAGGAGTTGTCAGAGTTCGTAGAGCACGTGGAAATCTTGTCCGTACAGGTACTGCCACTCTTAGCGTCGATGTGATCAGCAAGGTCACCAACAGGGGAAAATGAGGGGGCACAACTGAGCTCCTGCTGACGAGATGAATCCATCCACATGTACGGATCTGCTCCGGTGTCCTCGACTACTGCCATAGTGGACACAAGTGTGTAGGACTCTGGCTCGACAATGCCCGTCAAGGCGACCAACATGCGCAGCTGGCGCTCACACACTATCTCGCCGAGAAGGCTGGTCACTACCACCTGCTTGATAATGGAGTGAGGACCATCGTCTAACTCCATCATGTGTTTTGCTGCTCCGTCGTGTGTACTGGAACCCGTAGACTCTGGGAACATCGACGACTCCTTACGCTGAAGCTGGTCCTCAGGTGGCACAGATGGCACGATGGAGCCTACTATGTGTGCTATAGCACATGTCCTAGTGACATCTCTCAAAATTACTGCTCTCAAGAATGCCTCAACCTGTTAAAGACCAGCCGGCCGACCCTACTCATGCACTACGACCGCTGTCGGGCTGGAGTGAGTCGCGTGCACCAACGCCCCCGGAAGTTGTATGGAGCATCCTCATCCGCATGGGACTCCTCTGCCACCGCCAGACTGCTACCAGTCGGAGTTGCGAGTGACACTGCCCAGGCACACGGCACCTGCACTCCTCTGGATGCAACCTCCTGCCACAAAACGTCCGGCTCCTGCCCTAGCGTAGATGTCAAACTCGATGACATGCTCGTCCCAAGTACTCTAACATCCGTCGGACTGGTGTGAGTCTACTGCACACTCTCCCCCAAAAGTCTGGTAGACGCATCCCGATCTGTACGAGACTCCTATGCCACCGCCGCGCCCCCACCGGCCGAAGCCGCGAGTGGCACCGCCCAGGGACGACGTGCCTCTACTCCTCCTAATGTCACCTGCTGCTGTGGAAGATCTGGATCCAGCCCGGACGATGATAGGCAAGTCTCCACCATGGGATCTGACTCCACGCCATGTGCTATCACCGTATCATCTGAGGATGCCTGAGCTGACGCTCGGGCACCACGACTCGGCGTGAGTGCGAATCCTGTCGCTGCGGTCACATCACGCAATACACGCTGACCACCCTCCCCCTCGACACGTACAACAACGAAAGCCGAGGAGGTTGAGGATGTAGCTAAACCGGCACCAGCACGGTGTGCGAAGTGCTGTCGCCGATACCGTGGGGAAACACGACTCGAACGACTACATGAAGGCATATCATGGCACGGTGGTGTTGTCGTAGCACGAGAGTGGAGGATCAAGAGGATGGTGGCAGCCTGGGACAGGCTAATAGGTGAAGCTAAAGGGACACCATCAAATGAGGGAGAAAGAGAGGATGAAGGAGATGTGGTCGAAGGGGCCATCGACAAGCTAGTAGCAGGAGCACGCTCAGTGACCACGAGGTCACAAAGCCACTGCATCATCTGCTGTAGGCCGTGGATCTCGGCGAATATACTCGCCAAAGGTCCAGCTAGGGGATCTACACCGGCATATCTGTATGCTGTGGAGGACGCATGCTCGGACGAGGCTGAAGCCAAGGTGGATGCCAGCCACGAGGGTGCGTCCAGTAGCGATGCCAACCATGACGTCCATTACCACAGTAATAGCAGGTAAACACGCAAGGCGCCTGCTTAAATGTCTACGCACGCATCTCGTGCGCTAGACTATGGATAGGTACCGAGGACACCTACTCCCGGTAGTAAACACCAAGCCGCAGGAGAGGATGAGGCCTATAGGTACTGTCACTCCTGGAGGTCACTTCGTCGGGGTCAACAAACGTGACCAGACGCGACGAGCTGCACTACCACAGCACGATCGGAGACTAGTGTCTGACAAGCCGCGGCTACTAGTGCTGCTACCACTAATAGAACGAAGACTGCTCCAAGAAGAGAAGGGGTGGCGGCTGCAGGTGTGGCTACTGCTCCAAGCGGTAGACGACCCAGCCCTCGGAGATGGAAAGACTCGAATGTGCCATCGATCCTACGGAGTGAACTGCGTGCACCAATCCACGGGCCCCAGGGAGAGGTCTGTCTAGGACACGTCTCGAAGTGGAGATTGCCGGCGACACCACAATCTGCTCTCGATTGGGAAGGCGAAATTGCAAGTGTTGCTGCAACCACTGCTGCTGTTGCTACAAAAACTGTTGTTGCTGCAGTGGCTCTCGCTATTGTAGGTATCGGTGTTATGCCGGGATGTTCTATGGCCCCGCACAAATTCTCTGTTTTTTTTTTTCACTCTCAGCCCCCCTTTTTTCTGTTTTCCTTCACCCACCAATTTTTT
This sequence comes from Penium margaritaceum, assembly GCA_023375785.1. NCBI lineage: Eukaryota > Viridiplantae > Streptophyta > Zygnematophyceae > Desmidiales > Peniaceae > Penium > Penium margaritaceum. The sequence continues at coordinate 132,311 of SZWC01004387.1, forward strand.
TTCTCTTGCTCTATCTTCTTCTCTCTCCCAACCCCCACCCCTTTTTTCTCAATTCCTCGTCGCTTTTTTTTCTCTGCTCACCTCGGGTTTCCCCATCACCCGATTCTGGATTGCCCCCTAGAATGGGGGCACGTCATGATGGGGGGGGAGGATTAAAAAAAGACGGGGCAATTTCAGGTCGCCCCCCCTTGCTCCTTGCTCGCTCGCTAAAAACAAAGGGAGCAAGTGAGCGAGTGAGTGGAGAGAGGGGGGAGGGGGGTCCGCCCCTCCCTCCGTCCGTCGGCCGACGGGGCCGACGGAGACTATGGGCCCCTCTGAGGGGCCGCTCGGAGGGGCTCGACGGGGCCCTCCAAGGACCCCCTCGAGGGAGGGGGGGGGAGAACGGGGCCGACGGGCCGCCTAAGAGGGCCCCCCCTTGATGGGTCGAGGGGGCCTGTCAAAGGGGGCGAGGACCCTCAAAGGAGGGCTGTGAGGCCCTCCTCGCTTCGGCAGTAGCAACTGCAGCGGGAGGTGCAGCTGATGCGGTTGCTTCTGCTACTACTGCTGCTTCTACTACTGCTGCTGGTTCTGCTGCTACTGCTGCTGTTGTTGCTCTACGCAATAGCTACTGCTGTTGTTGCTCTGCGTAGTAGTTGCTACTGCTGCTTGCTGCTGTCCCCGCTGCTGCTTGCTGCTGTCCCCGCTGCTGGTTGTTGCTGTCGCCGCTATTGCTGCTGCTACACGCTGCTACTACTACCATCGCTGCTGCACGCTGCTGTTGCTATCACAGCTGCTGCAGTGGTTGTTGTTTCTGCTTCTATATGCTGTTGCTACTGACACCGCTGCTACAATGGCTGATGCGCTGTTGCAGCTGGTGTTGCTAATGTTGCTTCACGGCACAGCGGGTGCTGCTGCTGCCGCCTATGCAGCTGCTGGAATGCTAGCGCTGGCCGCTGCTCTGCTCTTGACGCCGTGGCTACTATTGTTGTGAGCGGCTGCGCTGCTGCCACTACTCCTCTTGCGTGGCAACGTAGCTGCCGCGGCTGCTACGTCTGCTGTTGCTATTGGTGTTGCCGCTGCAGTTGTTAATGCTACGGTACGTGGCTCACCGCCCCTGTGGCTTTTACGTGCACTTGCGTCGCACTCCCTCACGCTGCTGCCGGCGTAGCGCCTCGTGGCGCGTTCTCTTTGTGTTCCGCCCACTAGTGCTGCTTCTGCTGCTCACACGCCCCCCTGTGCTCTGATACCGAATTGGAAGTATTCTAGGGCATGCAGCCCATGCAAAAATGAACATGAGCTTTTTGTGTGAATGCGATACAAGACGGCAAGAATTTGGCTAAGTCTGGAACGTTGAGTGTAAAAGAACAAGGAGAAAGTACAAATGAGCCCCTAGCGGGCTTATGTACGGGCACCGGTAACTAGCCGCACCGGGCCCCGTCATCCCCGCTGAACCCAAACGAGTCAACGGGGAGAACACACTACGTACACCACGATAACAATCAACGGTGGTCTCCTCGAGGCACCGGAAGAGCTCTCCAAGTGCTCGGGTCTCGACCACCAAGAAAATACGAGGAGCGCTAAACAATCTTGGAATCAACGTCTAGACATCATGCACAGCTTTCCGAACATCGGAAGTACAAATGCAGCCACTGGGTCTCCTCGTCGCACCGGTACAGTCGATCGGGTGGACGGGTCTCAACCCACCGAGAAAACTCTCCTAGCTCCTGGCAAGCCCACAACGCTGCCGGAACGCATCGACTGCGTCTCGCCGGCGCTACCGTAGGTGCTGGAGAAATCTCGGTACAGTCCGGAGGCCCATCGTGTTGTCACGCCCTCCTCTACCATATACTGCCAACGTGGGTATATGGATAATGCATGAGCCTCAGTTGTGACGGGTGGAAGCTACACACACCAACACCTCCTCTGTCCCCTATTGAAGTGGACGAAGACACAGAGTACGTCATTGAGGACATCCTTGGCCATCGAGGACGAGGAAAAATGGCAGAAAATCTTGTCAAGTGGCACGGCTACACCGCCATACATAAAAGCTGGGAACCCTACGACCTTCGACACGTTGATCACCTAATCGACGGCCACTACTTCTGTCACCGGGCCACATTTGTACGCGCGCCGGGACGTTGCAACTAAAGGGGGGGGGAGGGATATTGTTACACACTAGACGTACAAAAGTCCCTAATCTTCCCGAGTGGGCATTTATGTTGTTATGCATGTAGCTCATCGTGTCGCAAGACCGCAATATTCACTCCAACAATCGAGAGCAAACCGACCGATTGCCCCCCGTCCTTCGTGATCTTTCCCAACCTTCTAACTACTTTGACCACTCTCGGGAACCTACGATTGAAGTATCACGACCTTTTGGCCAACTTCTCGACGCATTGAGACGAATATGGATTTATAAAGATGTATATGGCATTTTCGTCGTCGATTCTCTAAGACCCCCGAATTCTCGGCTGACATTCTCGAATCCGGCCGATCACGACACGACTCCGCACGCGTCCCACAACAATTGACCCAATGACCCCGACTATACCTCATTCGTAACTCGACACTTGCATCTGTATGTTCGACCATTTCGAAACCTATGATCAAAGTACAATTATCGCTAAATATGAATCGCTCAAGTGTCCCAAAGCATAAATTGTGTTCCACCTCGCAACTTCTACCTGTTCACTATCTACCCCCGTTCGGCACAACACATCTGTAACGGGCCGGATCTCAAGCTCCTGCTCTGAAGTCGTCGTCGAAGTTCGCAGAATGGCGTTCTCAGTCCGCGTCAGGGGCTTACCCCCTTCGCAAGACTGAGGGGCAATCGTCATCAACGACCCAGAGCAGGGAGACTCGAATATTTTGAGTCTCCGGAGGCCCATTTCCGTTTTTAACCAAACCCCTGGTTTTGGGACCCAAACCGGGGGTTTTTACCTCGAACTCGTGTGTTCGCACGAGTTATTNCTACCCCCGTTCGGCACAACACATCTGTAACGGGCCGGATCTCAAGCTCCTGCTCTGAAGTCGTCGTCGAAGTTCGCAGAATGGCGTTCTCAGTCCGCGTCAGGGGTTTACCCCCTTCGCGAGACTGAGGGGCAATCGTCATCAACGACCCAGAGCAGGGAGACTCGAATATTTTGAGTCTCCGGAGGCCCATTTCCGTTTTTAACCAAACCCCTGGTTTTGGGACCCAAACCGGGAGTTTTTACCTCGAACTTGTGTGTTCGCACGAGTTATTCCGTTTGTTTTACGTCGAAGTTCGTCATAAACGAACTTCGAGTTTCGTTTTGTCGTTCTGGCGCGAAATCGTCGCGTGCGAGGCACGCTGGCGATTTCGTGCCAAGCATTTTGTCATCACCCTCGCTCCCCCTATCCCTCGTCCTCTCTTGCTCGTTTTGCAAGGAGGGCGAGGGGGGACGAGGGCACGAGGCCACGAGGCCTCCCCCTCGAGGCCCTCGTGGCCTCTCAGCCGCCGATCCGGCTGAGGCCGCGATCGGCGGCTGGCGGCTGGCCGGCCGGTCGCTTGGCCGGCCGCCAGCCGTCCAGCCGGCCGGCAGCGAGCTGGCCGACGGCCAGTGAACTGCTGGCCGC
>SZWC01004388.1:15234-42355 GCA_023375785.1 Penium margaritaceum
CCCCCCCCCCTGAAGTGGAAGAGTGTATTACGGGAGTGTAGCTGAGAGTGTATCTGGTAGACAGAACAAAAATAGACTTGAGTTCATCTACATTTATTACTCAGAAGACGTCGACTAAAAGCATCTGACGGCTCTCTCTTTTTCTACGTAACCAGATATAAGGTTGTACAGAAAACGTTTAGTGTACTTTGACTCCACCATAATGGGATCCCATCTGGACTCTGCCCCCTCCCCCGCAAAACCCCTTAGTGTATTGGGGAAGTGTATTGGAGAGTGTATTGGGGGAAGGAAAGTTATATGGACTTGTGTATAGTCATGTTTGCATCTCCATCCAAATACACAACTCCAAAAAAGAAGTCTTCTCAAGGTACACTCTCCAGTACACCACCCTAATACACATTTGAGTGGGGGGACGGGGGGAGGGAGGGAGGAGGGGGGGGGGGCAGACTCGAGTAGTACCACGTTGATGACATAAGCAACAGTAAGCGGATGGAAGATTGACCCGCCCATCGAGTGTCAGACTGTCCCGTACACATGTTAACCTTTCACAATATGCCTGTCCAGAATTTAGTACAATATAGGTACGGATTCAATTACACAAAAATAGCACAAAATGTACAATGTGTACAACGTATATCTCATTTGAAGCAAGGACGTGATTAAGTCGTTTTCAGAAAATTTGTACGTTGAAACAACTTTTGTGATATTTTCAATGAACCCAGTTGTAAAGAAAGATCATGGAAATTCAGTTGTTGATGTGCACATGATTGAGTATGATCTTGAGTGAAACAAAGTAACTTCCTAGAAACATTGTCCACATTTTAGGTTTCTTTCCTGGAAGGATCCTCACCATATGTTCTTCTCTTATACACACATTGGCAAGTGTATTGATTTGGGGTGATTGGGCATAAATGTAAATTTTTGTGGTCGATTTTGTATTTGTGTTAAACTACCATTTTGTCCATGTGTCTGTTCACAAACTAGCAACTGGTGCACGGGTTTGAGTCTTCGTGTCTTAGGAAACGCAAGAAACTCACGCGCGAGGTTTTAGTGTGGAGCGAGCAGCTCGAGTGGGAGAAAAGGGTTTTTATTAGAAAGACTAGAGTGAGTACATGGATACACAGGTTCACAGAGATGCAGGAATGCAAAAAAATCCTCCTTGAAGCCATCAACAGTGGGGTTGCACAGGAACGTGACCATGTAATTGGCTGCATGTTCCTGGAACTCACATTGTCCCACCTTGGACCACCCAGCAGACACCCATGTGTGCTTCACGAGTTATGCACGATCACTCAGGCTCAGCCACGCGAGCCTAAGCGTGTGTCTCGGCGCTCAGGCCGCGCGCGTTTGATGTCTGAAGTTAAAATTTTGATGTTCGAATAACGCACGACCCAAAGCGAGCGAGCCCGGACTTGAACAAGCTCACAGGACAAATACCTAAAATGTGTTTGTGTTTAACTAAGTCGCCATGTTTTGTGTTTTTGTGTAAAGTACCCTGTGACACAACTTCTTTTATGTAGAAACTAAAAATGCTTTTGCATATCCTTTCATGTACTAGTACGGTAATCATGCAACTCATGAAACAAACATTTCTCACCACACCTATAATGACGCGTCCTATTTTTCTGGCATACTTGGGGTCCCACCCGGGTTTTGGGGACATTTGGGGTATATTCCGTTCTTCGGAAATACTCCCGGAGGTCTGGCTTGACCCCGACGGCCCGCAACAACGAGGAGGAGGAGGAGCGGGCGAGGAATGCGCGAGCGAGCGAGCGAACGAGCGCCGGCGTGGGAGTGACGCCGGCACCCAGGTGCTGTTTCGCGCGAACCTCACGTGGCATTCCGAACACACCGCGTGAGGATGGTGGTCTCCCCTCTCGGCGAATAGTGTGAGGAGCATGCTATTCGCCGAGGGGTCTGCTCTGGCGAAGCTCTTGGCAACGGACGCGGTCAATGGGAGAGCCCGTAGCGGTAACTGCGACCGTGTGACGGTTGCAGTACCACTGGTGGCGTGTCTGACACGGTGACCACACCCACCACCGGGAGGCATACGGGAGCAACGAGGCGGCTCACCAAGAAAGAGGACAGACCATCGATCTCGACGATCGACGGCCCTGGAGGTCTTGTACTAGGCATTCGGTGCAGGTAGTGCACCAAGTCCAGGTGCAAGCAATGCACTAGGTCCAGGAGCAAGTAGCTTGCTACAGCAAGCTAGGATAGCAACAGGCAAGGGCGAGGACAGGCCAGCCGAACAGTATAAATACCTTTTACTCTGTTCATTGTGATTGACCTGTTTTTTACAGCTGGCTTCCAAACATGTACAAGTCTATCTTTCCGCTGCGACTGTGCTCTCCACACACAAAGGCTAAATCTCTAGAGAGCACCCACTCTCACAACACCGCTTCAATACCCGTAGCCTACATCGCAACATCCATCGTCTCTGATGAGGTTTATGCAACACACCCCTAGCTTTTGTTGCACTACAACATAGTGTTATCATCCAAAAAGAACACATAGACATTCTAAGTATGTCCATCCGGACTCTAGGTGTGGTTTTTGTCTGTGTAGCTGTCGATAACCACCAAAAAAAGTCAAAAACAGAGTTTCACTTTCATTAACCATGCACTGCACCACTTGGACGGCCGCATGAAAGGCTCTCCTAGCCATCTTGTGTGTCGCCAGGCTTCACCTTCTTGCAATAGGCCCACTTGATGTGTATAGTCTTCCCTCCTGGTGGGAGGTCAACAAGCTCATAGACACCGTGCTCACGGCTCATCCTCGTTAGCAACATGCCATAACTCTTATATCCCAAGCCAGGAGTACCTCCCGACATGTGTGTATCATGCACCATCAAGTGAGAGCTCTGGGAGGCTAGGAGACACACCTAAAGAATTGGCTTGGCTACAACAAGTCATTTATAATGTTGGAAGCGACCGAGAACATTCAAGATACCAACTTGTAACCGACTGAGCATACTACATGCACCTTGGTATAGTCCGCTTGGACGCTGAGGCCAAGGGCCTTTCTGCCAGTCGCACCACTCTGAGCATTGTGAGTAGGGTATATAGGTGTTCAGTTGGCTGTCTGCTATTCCTAGAGGCCACTAGTCGAAGACGACGTCTGGGATTATAGGAGTAGCTCTAAGTTGAGGTGCTCACCTCTGGTTATGTAGTAAACGGTTAATCCATATTTTAAAGTTGTAGGCTCGGAGGGAAGGGGAGGGGATGCAGGGTGATCATGAACAAGCATTGGCTTGCATGCGAGGGAAGCAAGTGTAGCCAGAGGACAAGGTGTGATAATGTATACTACAACTGGCATGGTACCATGTATCCCAATAACACAAGTAAGTGTGCTAGAGGAGACTAACACTGTCATGGGAGCAAGTGTGCCAAAGGAGCACTAGCATAATAGCATGTGTGCCAAACGGGAATGAAAGATATATAAGAGAAAGTATGCTAAAGATGACTGGTACCCCTACAGGAGAAGGTACGCAAGGAGAAACTACCACTTGCATTGAAGCAAGTGTATACGAGGGAACTGACGGTGCCATTGGAGTGAAAGCCAATGTGGCCATACAATCATAAGCAAGAGATAGGACCGCGGGTGAGGAGGCCCGGAAGAACCCATCCGTAGGTCTCGACTCTCCCGTATGACATGAGGCCACACGGGTGGAAACGTGATAGGTGGCTAGTGATAGAATGTTGTACATGATGCGGTAGGCGCATGCCTCAAAGAAGAGAGAATCTTGAGACTTTACGATGTGGTGGCAAGCGGGTTCCGAAAAGCACAAGGCCTATTTCCGTGGGAGAATTCCAAGGAAGGCACACATGCAACCCCGAGGTAAGATCGTGGACCCCATGCTAGTCTTGAGCATACTTAACGCATGCTTGGAATCCCCAGATATGGGCAAGATGGAGATCGGTACAATGACTGAACCACAACTCGTACAACGTGGCATGGTCCAGACAAGGACCGTGCGATAGGTAGTAGAACCATGTCATGTAGGGGAATCCCTCGAAGGTAAAGGATTTTGGAAGAATGCACTCAGATTACATGGCGTGGACCATATCCTCCATGATGCTATTCTAATGCTTAGACACTCCATTATGCTGTGGTGTAGCAAGGGTCAATAGCTGGTGAAAAACACTCTGCCCAGCATAGAAAGTGTCCATCTTGTCCAATAAGTCACCACCATGATCTGAAACAAACATGTGAAGGGTGTGACAAGACCGGCACTCAAGCCATCACTGACCACAAGTGGACTTGGAATACGACGTTGCTCTTTTGGTAGAGGCTTTTGACCCACCTCATCCAAGTGAAGCCATCAATCAGGATGACATCATGTTGCCCCTGGTCCGAGAGAGACTCGAAATCAATAGGACCAAGAAGGCCGGACCAACTCGAGCGGAATAAGTGCCCGAGAAGTAGATTTGGGGTACATACAGATCCATCTTACCATGAGCGCAAAAGAAACAATAAGCATTGGATGCCAAATTGAAGGCTACCATGTCAAGAATGATAGCTGGCTACGCCAAAATGAGCTTGGACGTATTGTCTGAGATCACATGGCAAAAGCGGTAATGTAGCAAACACCGACATTCAAGGGAGAGAACACCAGTGCAAACACACACGTAGATGCGAACGAAGGAGAGAAGAAAGAGGGAGTGTAGTGAGACAAACATCACAGATCATAAAGAACTAAGGCACAAAGACTAGTAGCATTAGTGTTTAAAGCAACAACCAAAGCAGAGTCGGCAAAGTGATGAACAAAGAGACCTATCCTAGTGCAAGCACGAGAAAAGAGCAGGCTGAGCTAAAATGCTCGAACACAGCAAATTGGAAATGTACAAGGGGCCAAATGGACCATCAAAACACACCAGCCAGGTAATCAGAAGAGGCATCGACTGACCTGACCCAATGCAAATGGACCAAATTGACGCAACGGGACAGAGCACCACAAAGTCAATACGGCGAAAAAGCTCTATGGTCGTGCAATCATAGGGTTCGATACGAATATGTGCTCGCCGGATCTTATACACTCACTCTCCACCTCAATACTTCTTTCGTTTGTTTCTCCGAGGCAACCCTCTAAACCCATGGCGTGTGTGTCTTGTGGGGTCCTTCCCACTCTCTTGCTTCCCTCACACTTCCTTGCTAGCATGTTTGAGGGTAACTACAACCTGTACAACTGAACAATATGCTTGGTTAGGGGTTCATCAGACCCTCCACATCACCCTACGCAGTACCTGTACTTGTCGTGAAAAAAAGAACCGAGGGGATGCGGATGTGGATGGACTACCAAGCATTAAATGACATCACCATCAAGAACTGCTACCCTCTTCCGTGAGTACATGACAGAAGTTTCACAAACCGTGTTTGCGTTGCAACACTGTGCTTTCGACTTGTCGATGCTGCTAGAATTTTATAAAACCATGCCTTGATATTCTCAATCCCCCCGTCTTCTCGGGGGAGCTTCTTAAAGTAGCCAGCCATGGCGCGACCTCGCATGCATCGCTGAGCTTGAACGCCAAAGACCCAACACCTGCCTCATTGTGATTATTGTTTTTGCATATACGTGCTTGAAGCACTCGACACTTGTTGTGGTATTACCCTTACTGCTCAATACAAATGACATGTTTTTCCCCTTCCTTCGATCCGTCTACTGCTCCACACCTTGTCCCATTGAACCACCTGTGCTCCGCTCAGGATTAGATTTATGTCCCTCGACCGAGGGCATTCTAGCCACTTGCCCTGACCTCGGACGTTTTGTTAGTTGAGTTCTTGACGACGCTGCTCTTTAAAAGAAGCACCTAATATTTGCGTAACCCCGTGGTTTCTCAACACAATTCCTCAAAGTGACTTATCACGCAGTGACGTTTCAAGCGTCACTTGAATCGAGTGCCCAAGTCTGAACATTTACATCGTTTTCATCTTGCATTTGTATACATGCGCTTGACACATCTGGCGCTCTTCATCGAAGTACACTTACCGTACTGGCACTCAAATTCGTTCACTTTTTAAAATGCAAGTTAGTGCTTTTCATACTCATCAAGAAATGGGTGCATTCTGTTTTTTAGTATGGTCGCCCAAGTGGGTTACATGAATGATTAGTGCTTGTCATATTCACCCACCAGTCCGCACTCAACGTTGCGACCTCGCTAGTCAAACACCGAATCCAAAGTTTGACTTGGAAATCTTGGTCGGCCGTTGGATCGACCGTCCCTGGAGTATCGAGAGGCTTCGAGAGTGCACGAGGCCGTGTTGGCATCTAAACCTCACAGAATTTCCTCCACACACCTTGGAGGTCGACGTTCTATGAACTCGGGGACAACAGTTTTTTTCCACAAACCCAGGTGAGGGAGAAAACTCTGGGGTTTACAGAGTTTTACGAGTGATTTGCCGAAGCAGCTAAATATAAGAAATAGAACACAAGGGCGAACCTAAAATTTTGTTTTACACAAATTTGAGTGCCAATACGGTAGTGCAAAATTCAGATGATCCATTTGTATCAATTCCTCAAACTACACCTCATCCCTATGAATCATCTATGTTTTGTGGAGAGGAACCACACACACGTCCTGATTACAACAGTACTAGTGGGATGCTGACCGACTAGGCACAAACCCGCAGGTAGGTGAAGGCCTTCGCCCATCGACTCATCCCAATTTCTCGTTAATGGAGGTTTTTTATCTACATGCTCCTGCTGAGCTACACCCCCCCCCCCCCCCCCCCCACATAGAGGGGTTTTTTCTTGGCTCCCTTTCTATCTTGTGAAGTAAGTATGGATCTAGTCCCAGCTATCACATGCGGGGTTCAAACCGTGGCCCCGATACCAAACATAGTAAACAGATGGAAGCTTGGCCCATTGGGCCAAAACCGCTGCAAGCAGAGGCCTCGAGTCTTTGGATTAAACCAGTTTTCTTGCCAAAAGAGGTGTTTGGGCCGTGTGCTGCTGCTGTTCCGCTTCGCTAATTATACAGCATGTAGTAACCAGTTATTATTAAAATTCCTAAAATTCGTACAACGGCCACTCATGAAGGCGTGTGTGTTGGATGTTTCCTCTTCGTCATCAGTAAATGATTACAGTTTTGATGATATCACGATGGCCCTAACCACCTGCTGAAAACGTCACAAGGAATGATTGGTTTCGCGTAGGTTGACCTCTCCTCATGGCTTGAGCGGGCCATTGGCCTATGGGCGGTTGGACGGGATGGGTCGAGGGCCGGAGACCCTCAGTCACCATGGTTGTGGTCCGGTGTGTTACGTACCAGACGTACACGAGTCCCTAATCTTTCCGAGTGGGCATCTCTGTCATTATGCAAATCGCCAACCGCACGTTGGATCCTCAATTTTTGCGCCAATGGTCGAGGGCAATTCGGCCAACTGACCTCATCCTCTAGCAATCCTTCTTGGACATTCTATCAACTCCGACCACTTTCAAGAATCATTGACAGAAGTGTCATGACCCTTTGGTAGACTTCTCGACGCACCAAGATATGTCGAGATGAATAAAGATACATCTCACATCTTCACTGTCGATCTTTGAAGCACCCCGATTCCTGAGCGGAGCTTCTCGATTTGACCACTCACGACGCAAATCCACACGCGCGGCTTGAGGATGAAACCAATGACTCCGACTGTTACGTACCAGACTTACACGAGTCTCTGATCTTTCTGAGTGGGCATTTGTGTTATTACACAAAAAGCCTATCACGCTGCGAGAACCGCGATGTTCACCCCGACGGTCAAGGAAAATCTGGCCAACCAACCCGTCCTCAGTGGATGTTTCCAAACCTTCCGACAGCTTCGATCACTCTCGCGAAACCCACAAACAGACGTATCATGACCTTTTGATCAACTTCTTGATGCACCGAGACGAATCTCGATTTATGAAGATGCATCTTGCATCTTCACTGGCTATTCTGGAAGACCCCCAAATTTTCCACAGACCTCGAATCTCACCACCCACGACACAACTCTGCATATGTTGCCCGACAATCAACCCAACGACCCTGACTATGCCTCATTCATAACTTGACACTTGTATATGTGTTCGATCATTTCGACACTCGACATCAAAGTACACTAAATCCTAATTGTCAAACTGCTGAAGTGTCCCAACATCCAAATTGTGTTCTACCTTGCAAATTCTACATGTTCACCATGTATGCTCCAATTGGCATAACACTTGGTATTAGAGCGCATCGGTGCTAGAGGGGCATCCGACTACTTAACCCATTCAGAGGACTACCTTGCACAAGCCGTCAGTGCATATCGCACGTCAAGACCTCGTAGACTTTACGACTACGACACGTGGCCAGCGAGTGCAACTGAGGACTAGCAACGGGTCTTCGGGGAGGAGAAGGTGCCGATGCACGCGAACCCTGAAGTGAAAGCAAATGCTGGCATGGCAGGCTATGTGACAGCTGGAACAAACCCTACAGCTGCGACGATCAATCTGGTCGTAGACCCAACGGCGAAAAACCAGCCGCCCATACCAACGGCCTCAACGACAACAGCAAGGACGAAAGGTGGCATTGGACGACAGACGCGGGTCAACGAGGATCCGGGAAGCTAGATCTCCATGCTGGAGGGGATCAAAAAGCACCTTGTCCAACAACTCAACATCGTGACAGAGGCTCTTCGCAATGCAAGCACGCGTGAAGCGGTGCTCGTCGAGAGAATCTCTCAACTCTTGAGCGAGTCCAAAATTTGTCCGGCCCCACCAGACCTGTTCGATCATGCAAACTCAAAGGGACCGACGGTTTCGATGTGGCTGACGAGTTTAGAGGTGTACCTCCCTGCTGTTGTGGTCGGTAAACATCAAAGGAAAGTTGACCTTGCGGCTGCACTTTTGCGTGACACATCGTTAAGTTGGTGGTCCAATCTAAAAACCATCCAACAGCAGCAAGAGACCACCAAAACCTCATCAACGGCCAACAGTGCCCATCTCATATTGCCAACCGCAGGCTTTCTACCCTTGGGGCAGATCAATCCATAGTGGTGAGACACGCTAACGCCACCATCTGTCTAGAATGAAATGCTTGCATGCTTTTGACGACTGAACGAGAAGCTAGACGCGTGGTACAAGCTCTAGCGTCTACGTCAACAGTCAAGCGTAACAAAGTACACGCAGAGATTCTGTGAGATCATCACGAAAGCGGACATCGCCCCCGATGAACTTTGCCTTTCCTACAATAACGACCTCAAGCGAAATATCTGATGATGGGCAATTGCTATTCTTGCCATCCAAAACAACTTATCGCGGATGATAGCAGCAGTAGAAAGGATCGATAGCGTTGACTATAACATTGGAACGCATGAATCCTACAGCAGGCGACCTCCTAACCACAATAACCGTGGAAACGGAGAGAACGAGCCGGCAGACTCATGGACTCCGATGGAAGTGGAGGTTGTCAACCAAAAAGATACGCGATCCTGCTACAACTACGGAATATTCGGGCACATCGCTCGCAACTTTCGGAGCACGCAGCAGGCCAAAAAGGTGGGGAGTCGCAAAAAAGCGAGTCGTGGAGATGGCAATGGGCAGGAGTAAAAGGTGCAACTCTTGTTTGCAAGGAGTGACACGTGCCACATGATCGCCCATCTCAACGGCCTACATCGCTACAAAGGGTTTCTGAGATCGCAAAGTTTGACGAGGGGCACGAGAACAACTAGCCCGTGATAGTGCTAATAGTTCATCCTCGAGGATGCAAAAGTCGTAGAATGGCCCTGGTAGGGATGTCCCTCTTCCGCCTCCTATTCAAGTGTGTTGGTTTGTGTGGCTTCCACCCGTCATGACCGACATAGCTGGTTTATCGATGTACCCACATTCGGGGTGTATGGTGGAGGAGAGCGTGACGACACGACAGGCCTTCGGAGTGTCCCGATACTTCTCCAGCACGTACGACAGCGCCGGCAAGACGCGGTCGGTGCGTTTTGGTAGCCCTGTGGGCTTGTCGGGAGCTACGAGAGTTTTCTCAGTGGGTTGAGACCCGCGCACCCGGTGGACTATACCGATGCGACGAGGAGACAGGATGGCTGTTGTGGGGCTTCCGATGTTTGGAAAGCCATCTGTGATATCTGGACGTTGATTCCGAGATTTCCATGGCACGGCTCATGTTTTCTCGGTGTGCGAGACCCGGGCACTCAGAGAGCTATTCTGGTGCCTCAAGGAGACCACCTTTGTTGCTGTCATCGTGTATGTAGTGTGTTCTCCCTATTGACTCATTTGGGTTTAGCAGGGGTGACAGTGCCCGGTGCGGCTACTTGCCGGTGCCCCTATATAAGCCCTCTAGGGGCTCATTTGTAAACTCTCCTTGTTCTTTTATATTTAGTGATCCAGCCTTAGCCAAATTCTTGCCGTCTTGCATCGCACTCACACACAGAGCTCATGTTTGTCTGTGCATGGGCCTGCATGTCCTAATTTATTTCCAATTTGGTATCAGAGCACAGGGGGGCGTGTGAGCAACAGAAGCAGCAGCAGTGGGCGGAACGCAAAGAGAACGCGTCACGTGGTGCCACGCCGGCAGCAGCGTGAGGGAGCGCAAAACGACTGCACTTGAATGCCACAGGGGTAGTAAGCCACAAAAAGCAGCACTAGCGACTACGGCGGCAACAGCAAAAGCAACAGCAGCAGCAGCCACTACAGCAGCGGCGGCAGCAGTAGTAGCGTGCAGCAGCGACGGCAGCAGTAACAGTAGCATGCAGCAGCGACCACAACAGCAAGAGCCACGGCGGCAGCAGCAAATAGCAGCAACAGGTGCTGTGCAGAGCAGCAACAGCAGCAAAATCAGCAGCAGCAGCATAGGCAGCAGTAGTAGCAACATAGGTAGCAACAGCAGCAACAACAACCGTAGCAGCTACAACTGCCACTGCAGCTACTACTGCCGTTGCGAGGAGGGCCTCGCAACCCTCCTTTGAGGGGATCCCTCTGAGGTGGCCTGTCGGCCCCGTTTGCACCCCCCCTTTTTCCTCCCCTTCTCAACGGAGCCCTCGGAGGGCCCTGCCGAGCCCCTCCGAGGGGCTCTTCGGAGGGGGCCTCTCGGCCCCGTGGGTCCCCTTGGCCCGTCGGCCCCGTGGGCCCCGTCGGCCCCGTCGGCCCCATCGGCCGACCGACGGAGGGGCCGGGTCAGAGGGGCGGACAGGATCCCCCCTCGCTCCCTCCTCCCCCCACACCCACTCGCTCACTCGCTCGCTCACCGAGCGAGCGAGCGAGCGAGTGAGTGAGCGTGCACGAGAGGGAGGGCTGGACAAGCCAAACACCCCCCTCCTTATTTTCTTCGTTAGCCCACCTTAGGGGCAATCGAGAAAAGGGGGGAGTAACAAAAAAAGAGAAGGGGTACGCCTGGAAGCAAGTGAACAAAAAAAATAGAAAAGAAAAGAAATAGGACGAGGGCTTCAGGCGAGCAGAGGGGAGAACTAGAAAAAAAGGGGGTGGAGGGTGAGGGCAAAAGAAAAAAAATGAAACACAAAAGGGGGCCTGAGGGCTAGAGAATAACAAAAAAACATAATCTTCCAATTACCACCACCATAGTAGCAGCAACTTCATAGCCGTAATAGCAGCATCAGGCGGTGGAGTGTCGATGACTACATAGTGCGGCGGCTGCGCGAGAACTTGCAATTTTGTCTTCTCAGCTGACAGTGGATTGTCGTCCACGATGATCTCCGCTTTGAGACGCGTCATGGACCGGCGTCTTCTAGGGGCTCTTGGATTGGTACGTGCACTTCACCTCGTAGGATGGACGGCAGATTCGAGTCTTACCATCTCTGAGGGCTGGGTCGTCTACCGCTTGGAGCAGCGCTCACATCTGCAGCCACCACCCCTTCTTGTCTTGGAGCAGTCATCGATCCATTAGTGGCAGCAGCATTAGTGGCCACAGTTAGTTAGACTGTAGTCTCCGGGCGTGATGTGGTGGTGCAACTCGTCCCGTCTGATCACGTTTGCTGACCCGGACGTCGTGACCTCGAGGAGTGACAGTCCCTACTAGCCCCATTCTCTCCCGTGGCTTGGCATTTACCACCGGGAGTAGGTGCCCTCGGTACCTATCCATCGTCCAGCGCACGAGATGAGTGTGCGGACATGTGAGCAGGCACCCTGCGCGTTTGCCTGATACTACTGTGGTGATGGACGTCATGGTTGGCATCGCTGTTGGACGCGCCATCCCGGCTTGCATCCACCTTGGCTATAGCCTCGGCCGAGCCTACGTCCTCCACAGCATACTGATCTGCCGGCGTTGGTAGATCCCCTAGCTAGACCAGGCTGCCACCATCCTTTCGATCCTCCACTTTGCTATGACCACGAAGCCATCTTGCGGTGACATGTCTTCATGCAGTCGTTCCAATCGAGTGACTCCACGACGTCGGCGTCAGCACTCCGCACGACGTGCTTGTGCCGGTTTTGATACATCCTCCACCTCCTCGGCCTCCGTTGCTGTACTTGTCGAGGGGGAGTGTGGTCACCGCGCATTGCCTGATGTGACCATAGTGATAGAATTCGCACTCGCGTCGGGCCGTGCTGCCCGAGCGTTTGCTCAGGTAGACTCAAATGATACGGTGACAGCACATGGGGTGAAGTCTAACCCCGACATGGCGTTCATGGTGGAGAGTTGCCTTTCATCGTCCAGGTTGGATCCAGATATTCCATAGGAGCAGGTGACATTAGGAGGAGCGCAAGCACGACGTCCTTGGGCGGTGCCACTTGCGGCTCGGACCGGTGGAGGCCCAGCGGCGACACAGGAGTCCCGTATGGATTGGGATGCGTCCACGAGACTTTTGGAAGAGTGTGTGCAACAGGCTCACAACAGTCTGCCGGAGGTTACAAGGCTTGAGACATGTATGTCATCGAGTTCGACATCAACGCTAGGGCAGGATCCGAACGTTCTACAATAGCAGGTTGCACCAGGAGGAGTGCAGGTGACCACATGGGTGGTGCCACTCGCGGCTCCGACCGATGGCAGCCAGGCGGTGGCACAGGAGTATGGTGCGGATTGGGATGCCCCACACGGATCTCCGGGGGCGTTGGCACACGAGATTCACACTAGTACGACGGCAGTTGTAGTGCATGAGCAGAGTTGGCAGGTTGGCCTTTTGGATGTTGAGACATTCTTGAGAGCAAACGTTCTGAGAGGTGTCATTGGGACACATGCTACAGCAGACCCAGCAGGCTTCACCGTGTCATGTGCGCTACCTGAGCACCAGCTTCAGCGTGAGGAGTCACCCATGTTCCCTGAGTCTACGTCCTGTGCACAAGACGGAGCACCGACACACATGACGGAGTCAGATGGTGATTTTCACTCTTTTATTGAGCAGGTGGCAGCAATTAGCCTTCCCAGCGAGACTGCGTGAGCGCCAATTGCGCTTGTTGGTCACCTTGATGGGCATTGTCGAGCCGGAGCCCTGCACACCTGTGTCCATTGCGGTGGCAGTCAAGGATACTGGAGCAAATTCATACATGCAGATGGAGTCACCTTGTTAGCAAGAGCTGAGTTCTGCCCCCTCAGTTTCACCTGTTGGTGACCCTACCGATCACATCGACGCCAAGAGAGGCAGTACCTGCACGGATGACGTTTCCACATGCTCTATGGACTCTGACAACTCCTCATTCTCCTTCTCTCTTGGCATGCAACTGCTCACTCCTCGCATGACAGACACAAGCTATTATGTGGATGCTGTTGTGATTTGTGACGTTCGTGTATAGTTTATTATGACCACTCGGCCGTGTCCATACTCGTGCAGATTCCTGAGGCAGGCCTTGGTGACACTGGTGCGACGACTGGCGGCGGACTACCGGCTTGGAGCTGGCCAACTACCGTTCCAGAGCCCAAGATGCTGCCAGGACTGTCTGCTGTCCTTTCTAAAACTTGCAGGCGTCTTTCGGTGGACAAGCCATGAGCCCTATTTGCATGTTTTTGCATTGTATGTCCACCTTCTGATGATGGATGCATGCATGTGACCAGTCGTAATGTCTGTCTTTTGATCCTACATGTCTAGGTTCAGATGACGTAGCATTCTGACATGTGTGCGCAGAGTTACGGCCAAAGCAGTGGTTTTGGGCCGGTTTTAGGACAGCTCTTGGACTGCGGCGTGCGACACCCACCGTGCGCCGCGGCAGGTATTTATGCCTTGGACCTGTCATTTGTTACCTCTCTCTACATATGCTATTGAAGCATTCTGACACTTTGTCTTGTGTCTCCTAGCCAAACCCTTGCCGTTGTGTGCAGGACCCGTGACTGTCGTGACCTTCTGACCAGGCACTGACGCCTAATCAGCGGCTGTGTAGCTAGGAAGCTTCCACGCATTTTCTCATGGTATGAGAGCACTGAGACAGTTCTCACTGAGTTGCACAGCAGAGACGCAGCAGAGTAGCAACAGTGAGAGTCACCGTTGCAACAGATTCCTTGGGGCCTGTCGGAGACAGCCGGTCGCCGTTGGCGTAGCCCTCACCCACCACGTGAGATTGCAGCAGCGCTGTTGCCACCGTGCGAGCAGCAACAGCAGAGGCAGCAGCAGTAGTGTACCAGTAGCAACAGCGGTGCGTGGCAGATGCAAGGAGTGCAGCCGCCATCCACCGCCGTACTGGTAGCAGTAGTAGCGGTGGCATCAATAACGCAGTAGCAGCGGCGGTAGCAGTAGGGCAGGAGCAGCGGCGGCAGCAGCAGCGCAACAGCAGTGGCGGCAAGAGCAGCCCAGCAGCAGCAGCGGCAGCTACGGCGGCAACAGCAGGGCAACAGCGGTAGCAACAGCAGCAGCAGCGCAACAGTGGCAACAGCAGTAGCGTGCGGCGGCGGCAGCGAGTAGCAGCCGCAGCGCGCAGCAGCAGCAGCAGCGCGTAGTAGCAGCAGCAGCGCAACCACTGCTACCACCGCTACATACGCAGCTACACAACTGCTGCTGCAGCTGACAGCACAACAGCAGCAGCAGCTGAGCGAAAGCTGCCGCACAGCTTCCGCGCAGCATCCGCGCAACCGCCGTGGAGCGGCTGCACGCTCGCAAAGAGTCGTGAGAAAAGAAAAGAAAAAAGGGGGGGAAGCTGACGTCAGCAATTCTGCTTGCTAATGTCAGCAACCACCTACTGACATCAGCACCATACTTAGCCAAAGTTTTGGCCAGAAAGTCAAAAGTTTCTAGCGTCTCAAATCCTCAAGAAACGCTGACGGTTTTGAAATCCGACAAACTTGACCTCTCGCCCCATACTGAGCGGCGACATGAGCCAGTCCGACAACAAGGAGAAGGGACCAGGCGACCCCTCCTCTTTGTCTGGTGTACTGAGTCCACGCTCGCAGGCCATTGAGGACCTGCAAAGCGAGCAGGATGAGATGCATCGCCTCCAAAGAGAGCAGACTGACGCTATCTGCACGTCGACTGAGCTTCTGCGTGCTGAGTCCACGACTCCTCAGCGGGTATCTGAGGGAGCTGCCGGCATCACGGTCTCTACCCAGCAGTTGGCTCAGGCACCCGTGACAGGCGCTCGACCTGTCCTACCACATGTTGACCTCCTGGATGATGAGCCACTCATGCCAGGCATTACGGATGATTCCCCGGCTCAAGAGATTCGAGTTCTTCAGGAGCGTCTCTGTCAGCTGCAGACGGGCACCTGATCTCCTTCGTTTTCTTCGATACGATCGTCACCTGACTACCCCGGTGACCATCCTCTTCCAAGAGTCTTTCTTGTCTCTTGTCCTACTTAGCCTGTGGTTGCTCTCCCCACGGAGCGGCAGCCCAAGGATTTTGAGGCACCACCTCCACGGCACATAAGTGAGGATGGCTTCGACTACTGGGAGATCCTGTTTCAGGTGTGGGCTACTTCTGAGGGAGTGTGGCCTTACTACCACAGCCCGTACCAGCCTATAGACCTAGCACAGGTACTGACAGCAGCCCGGGCCATGCGCGGACTCCTCTACGCCATGCCACGCGAGACTGTCGTCAACTTTTGCCCCTTCCTTGGCGAGGCCGGCACAGCCACCGACGCCGATCCCCGTGGAGGTTGGGATCTGGCCTTATCCCTGTTGGTCGCAGAGACACACGCCACTCGTGCATCACACATTCGTGCTTTCCATTTGCTCCGTCAGGGGCCTGCGGGGCCTGTAACGGATTACTGGCGACGTGCCATGCGCATCTACACGCGCTTGGGGACCTCAGGAGGCACACTGCTGTGGACGCTTTGTACGATTATGCTCGGAGTTTGCCTCGAGTACACCGACATCTTCACAAGGTATAGCGACGCTGTCCTCAAGCCCTTCTTAGCCACTCTACAACTACTTCCTTGGGCGCATCAGCCCTTCCTTCAGGTGACCTCAGCCCGCGAGGCAACCGTAGCCCATCAAGAGACTTCCCTCGTTGAAGCAGCCATCGCATCACCACCATCTTCCCTCCTGCAGTCTCCCTCTTCCTCCTCCATCACTTCCTTATCTTCCTCTTCCTCTTTGACTCTGTCTACACCCACGTAGACACAGGGCGTTGCAGCAGCCGTCCAGGGGAAGAAGAAGAATAGAAAGCGTGGATCACGTCAGCAACAGTCGTCATCCAGTGGTAGCAGTGGCCGTTCTATGCATTGCTACAACTGTGGAGGCGCCCATCGCTACACCGAGTGCCACGGCCGCTTGACTAGGCGCGGATCACTTGTGGGCTCTAGGCTGCTCATGCTCTGTGTTCCACATCTGGCACGTCATCCGCATCCTCCTCCGGACGCACGGCGGTCATGACTGCAACTGTTCCTGCCTCCTCACCGGCGAGCAGCGACAATCCAGACCCGCGCGACCGCACCATCACCTAGCTTTGCCACCTTCTGGCGTTCCACTTTCAGGGAAGTGCGAGTGTGTTGTCATCATTGGGTGGTTCACAGACTGTTTGTTCGTCCGTTCTTGTGGCTCGTGACAACGCGTGTGGTGGAGCACAGTCTGCATGTGATGATGATGGGCCTGACTGCACCGAGTGGATGCATGAGTCTCATCTTTGTGCTGTGCGTCGTTCCTCCCCATTGACGGCTCAACGTCCCTCTGTTGCCGAGTGTTCCATTGCTCATTGCATAGTGACTTCGACCAGCCGTGACTCCGGTGGCACTTGGGTCATCGATTCTGGTGCCACCCATTACATGACGTGCCGTCGTAGTGATTTTGTTGTTCTCGGTGCTGTCACGTCTGTCCGTTCCGTTCGCACAGGGTCTGGTCAGTCCTTGCCAGTCCATGATGTTGGGATTGTATGCTTCGATGGTCCGTCTGGCCCCTTGTACCTTTCCAACGTGTTGTTTCTGGCTGATGTTGAGCTCAGCTTGCTCTCTATGCATGCTTGCACCTTGATGGGTCTCTCTGTGGAGCATACCGCTGACTCAGCGACTTTGACTGCTACTGACACCCGTAGTGTCATCCTACGTGCTTCAGTCATAGATGATCTGTATCGCATCGCTTGGCCCTCCTCCCCTTGCTCTTCCTCTTCCTCCGGTCGTGTCTTTGTCACTCGTGTTCTATCTCCGGAACACCAGAGGTTGCTTCATCGCCGTCTGTGTCACGTGGGCTTTGACAATGTGTCGAAGCTCATTCGGACACAACCCGCTCTCGGTCTTGACGTGGCTTCTTTCAAGAAGCCACCTAAGACTGACTGTCTTTTTTGGGCTCAGGGGAAGATGCACTGGTGTACCTACCTTGACTCTCGTTCCCGAGCGCTTCGGCCTCTTGAGTTAGTTCACTCAGACCTTCTCGGCTCTCTCCCGATCGAGTCCCCGTCTGAGAGGGGCCGGTATGTTCTGACTCTGACTGATGACTTTACCCGGATGCGGTGGGTCTACGGCCTACGTTGGAAGAGCGACGCCGCCCTTGTGGTTCAATTCTGGCTAGTGATGGCTGAGCGTCAGTCCCGCCACATGCTACATACCTTCCGCTCGGATCGCGGCGGCGAGTTCCTTGGCGAGATGGACTCCTTCTTTGCTCAGCACGGGATTTTTCACCAGGTCTCCGCTCCTTCTACCCCCCAGTAGAATGGTGTATGTGAGCACTGGAACCGCACCATGGAGGATGCGGTTCGTGCCATGCGGTCTGAGTGTGGTCTCCCGGAGTCTTTTGTCTTTGAGGGTTTTGCCTACATGACTTGGTTCTCGAACCGCCTCCCGCACAGTCTGCTTTCAGACCATATTATACTGTACAAGCTCTGGTTTGGACACCATGCTGACCTTTGTCTCGCTTGCGTCTGGGGCTCCCTGGCCTCCGTGTGGTACACCGAGGACCAACAGGGGTCCAAGGTCTCACCTCGGGGCCGCTAGTGTGTCTTCATAGGCATGTCCCCGCAGTCAAAGGCCTGGTGCTTCTAGAACCCTACTCGTCGTCGGGTCATTGAGTCCCGCGACATGCTGTTTTTCGAGTCTCACCTACCGTGACTTGACTTCGATGGCAGCACTCTCCGCCACCCATGTTCCTTCCTGTGAGGGTTCTCGGCGGATGGGGGAGATTTCCATGCCAGCGAGCACCTCTCATCAGGCTGATGTGTCCGCTCGAGCCCCCTCTTGGTCTCCGGCCCTTGATGATCCAGCGATTATTGCCATTGGTCCAGAGATCTTGCCTATACAGCCTGTTTCACACCCCACAGGTACCTCTGTTCATACGCCTCCTTGTGCACCAGCACCTGCGTCTGCTGGCACCCCTATTTCTGTATCTGATTCAGCCTCGCCCACTCCCATTCCTACATCGGCTGGTACTCCTGCCTCAGTGTCAGGTCCAGTCTTGCCTGCTCTAGCTGTCACACCCAGCCCCGTGTTCCCCACACATGCATCTCCTTGCACGGCGTCTCCGGCTGCCTCGTCTCAGCCCTCACCAGCTGTGGTCACACCTGTCCCTGAGCCGGAGGTGTGTCCCTTGACCTCAGGTTACTCCCGTGAGCCCGGTGGCCGTCTTTGACCACTGGATTCCGAAGCTCAGCGAGCGTCGGGCCCCGGACCCAGGCACTCCTCTCGTAGCATCACGAGTGGTGACCCCAAGACAAAGGCCCTAGGCTTGAGTGTCCGCACTGAGCTCACAGAGGTACATCCAGTGTGCCCCGTAGGGCACGACCTCGTCACTCGCGAGTTCCATATTGGCTGTGACACAACAGTTGATCTCGTGGTCGTCAGGCCCGGCACCGAGGTATGTGCCCTTGCCACATCAAGTTCTCCCTCTATGGCGCCCGACCCGGGCATACTGAGGGAGGCTCTCTAATCACAGGATGCTGACGCTTGGTATGCTGCCTGCAAGGATGAGATTCGCGCTATTCGAGAGCACAGAGTCTACGAGCTTGTCGACCTTCCTCCTGGGAGGAAGGCTATTCAGGTCAAGTGGGTCTTTCGCAAGAAGGTGAAGCCTGATGGCTCACTGGAACGCTACAAGGCCCGCTTGGTTGTCAAGGGGTACTCTCACATTGAGGGGGTCGATTACAATGACACTTTTGCCCCTAACGGCCGCATGACCTGAGCTCGAGCTCTGTTCGATGTAGTGGCTCAGCATGCTTGGGAACTGTACCAGATGGATGTGAACAATGCGTTCCTCCATGGCTTTCTGGATGAGGAGATTTACATGGCTCAGCCACCAGGCTTGAGGACGGTGACAAGGTCTAGCGCTTGCAAAAGTCCTTGTATGGCCTCAACCAGTCTTCGCGGTGTTGAAACCGGGAGATCACCAGCACTTTGACTCGTGCAGGATACGTACAGAGTGAGGCAGACCCCTCTCTTTTCATCCTATCGACACCCGAGCGGTTCACCGCCATCCTGGTCTATGTTGATGACCTTCTGATCACGTCTTCGTCCCTGGAGGCTGTGAAGGAGGCCAAGGCTGTCCTGCAGACTGCCTACAGTATGAAGGACCTCGGTCCTGCCTCGGTGTTTCTCTGTATGGAGATCGTGCGAGATCGTTGACATCGGACATTGTTGTTGCATCAGACATGATATGCACGAGTTGTGGGGGAGCGCTTTAGCAATCTCCTTGGTGCAGTGCCCTCTGCTTCCACACCTCTTACACCCGATGGGCAGGATGCCCTGAAGGTGGATGACCCTACACTACTGGGGGAGACAGTGGACGTAACCTTGTACCTCTGTCTCATCAGATCTCTGATGTACTTGGCCACTACCACGCGTCCTGACATCGCGTTCGCTGTCAACCTCCTTGCTCAGTTCTCGCAGGCTCCATGTGCAAGAGCCCTTCATGCGGCTGTGCGAGTGGTGCGGTATGTGGTCTCCACGCCGTACCTCGGACTCTGTTTTCGTCGATAGTGTTCGGTGGTCCTTGACGGCTACATTGACAGTGACTGGGCTTGGAGCCCAGATGGGTGTTGCCGTACTGGCTACGTATTTCTGCTCGGTGGGACCGCTCCTTCTTGGCAAAGCGAAAAGCAGGGATGCATCACCCGTATTTTGTCGGAGGCCGAGTACGTTGCTTTGGGCGCAGGGGCTGCTTAGGCAGTATGGCTGCAGCACTTATCTCTTGAGCTTGGGCAGTCAATACCCGCCATTGTGCTGCGTTGCGTCAACCAGAGTACTCTCACCATTGCGAAGAACTCTGGTGTCTTTCATGCTCATACAAAGCACATTGCGGTTGAGCATCACTTCGTTCGTGATCTGGTGGAGCGACGCATGATCTCCGTCATGTGGGTTGGCACTGACATGCAGCGTGCTGATTTCTTGACGAAGGCACTAGCTTGCGGAAAGTTCCTGGCGGCCATTCGTTCTGTTGGGCTTTGCCCCATGCCCGAGGGTGGTTGAGTGTGGAATATGCGTCTGTGCCTCATCTGTTTGTGTCACTCACTATTGTGTTTGTACCAGTGCTGCACGTGTATGTACATGCGTACCATCGGGTCATGGGGGAGTGTTGTGATTTGTGACGTTCGTGTACAGTTTACTGTGACCACTCGGCCGTGTCCATACTCGTGGAGATCCCTGAGGCGACCCCTAGTGACACTGGTGCGACGACTGGTGGCGGACTACCGGCTCGGAGCTGGCCAACTACCGTTTCAGAGCCCCAGATGCTACCGAGACTCTGTGCTGTCCTTTCTATAGCTTGCAGGCGTCTTTTGGCGGACTGGCCATGAGCCCTATTTGCATGTTTTTGCATTGTATGTTCACCTTCTGATGATGGATGCATGCATGTGACCAGTCGTAGCGTCTTTCTTTTGATCTTGCACGTCTAGGTTCAGATGGCGTAGCATTCTGACATGTGTGCGCAGAGTTACGGCCAAAACAGTGGTTTTGGGCCGGTTTTAGGATAGCTCTTGGACTGCCGCGTGTGACACCCGCCGTGCGCCGTGGCAGGTATTTATGCCTTGGACCTGTCATTTGTTATCTCTCTCTGCATATGCTATTGAAGCATTCTGACACTTTGTCTTGTGTCTCCTAGCCAAACCCTTGCCGTTGTGTGCACGACCTGTGATTGTCGTCACCGTCTGACCATGCACTGACGCCTAGTCAGCGNTAGGTTCAGACGGCGTAGCATTCTGACATGTGTGCGCAGAGTTACGGCCAAAACAGTGGTTTTGGGCCGGTTTTAGGATAGCTCTTGGACTGCCGCGTGTGACACCCGCCGTGCGCCGTGGCAGGTATTTATGCCTTGGACCTGTCATTTGTTATCTCTCTCTGCATATGCTATTGAAGCATTCTGACACTTTGTCTTGTGTCTCCTAGCCAAACCCTTGCCGTTGTGTGCACGACCTGTGATTGTCGTCACCGTCTGACCATGCACTGACGCCTAGTCAGCGGCTGTGTTGCTAGGAAGCTTCCACGCATTTTCTCAGATGCAACACTTAGAGCTGCATCCGATGTTCCAGTGTCTCACCACATTGCAAGCTTGGTTGACCCCTAGGAGGATGCAGCAGCACCAGTTCCATCGTCTTCAGTAGCAGAGATGCAGATGGCGCTGTACTCACGAGATGTGCACTCTGCATGTACAACATCTTGTGAGGCAGAGTTTATCCTACACCAGGTCGACATGGGCCACCTCGACATGTCCGAGGCAGATTATACTGATGTGCAGGAGCGTGTAGTCATGCTACAGCAGGAGACGATGGCAGCGCTTGAGCAATTCTCAGAGGAGGGGAGCATCACTGCTATCGGTAGGAGCCTTCTGCTAGCAGCATCTGGCACACCTATACTTAGGGAGGATCTTGTACCAGCTCCGAGTATGGCATTCTTCGGAGACACTTTCATAGGAGAGGTGAGCGTGCCATCGACTTCCCCCATCCTCGCTCCTGTCGACCCCATCATCGGTCCTCCTTCTACTACTCCCATCACGCACGTTCATCCACCCAACTCTTCTGCCCCATTGTCATCTTCATCCACAAGTGGTGATCCGGTTCATCGCTCCAGCTCTCCTCCTCAGGCAGTACACCCTTGTGTCTCAGGTTGTGCTATCCCGTATCGGAGGCCAGCTCCGCCACTTCATCCACGTACGCGTGCTACTCACCCATTTCCTTTCCTCCGGCGTACACAGATGCATCGTAGCAGAGCAGAGATAGGAGAGACTATGAGTTGGGACCCTTGGCAGTCACACAAGGAGTGGTATACCCCAGGTGATGCAGCTACGACGTGAGGAGTCGTAGCCAGAGACACCACTTTGTCTTTGAGGGAGGGAGTCAACTCGCACGTGACAGGGGGAGCTATCTCTGCATGTTGGACACACCACATGACTCATCGCCCAGGATCTGTTCAGCTACGACATCAGCATCTCCATCAAGTACATTGCTGCCAAGTTCATCCGCTCAGGGGGAGTGTTGCGTGGACCTCGACCTGACGCGACGTCATGGGAGATGCATGGCGAGGTCCATGCTCCTTTGTGAGCATCTACAGCATCCCGCATGTGGCTCATGCTACGTGCCTGCATAGCTGCATGTAGATGGTAGCACCCTGTTGGTCGAGACCCGGACACTTGGGGCATTGTACCAATGTCACGAGGAGACCATGTGATCGTGTGTCTAGGTGTGTGGCTATACTGTGTGTAACATGTGCATGTGAACTGTTGGTCGAGACCCGGACACGTGGTGCATTGCACACGTGTTACGAGGAGATCCTCCCATGATCCTGTGTTTGGATGATCATTCTATTGTGTTTGATTGCTCGTAGCAGTCGAGACCCAGGCGCTGGTACCGCAAGTGTCACAAGGAGACCATCTTGTTGTCTGACATGTGTATGGTGTGCATTACACTTGGTTGTGTGCATGTGCATCACTCCTCTCATGGTCGAGACCCAGACACTTGGTGGGTTGTGCCAGTGTCCAGGGAGACCCTAGATGCACTGCAGATGTGTGTGTGTGTGTGTGTGTGTGTGTGTGTGTGTGTGTGTTTACTCATGCACATTATGGCTTGCCATATGCTGTTGTTCCATGCCTTGGCTCACTTTCTTCTGGCGTTGACAGCCATGTCAGCCAGGGGGAGTGTTGGTTTGTGAGGCTTCCACCCGTCACGACCGACGCAGCTGGTTTATCGATATACCCACATTCGGGGTATATGGTGGAGGAGAGCGTGACGACACGACACGCCTTCGGAGTGTCTCGATACTTCTCCACCACGGACGACTGCGCCGGCGAGACGCGGTCGGTGCGTTCCGGTAGCCCTGTGGGCTTTTCGGGAGCTAGGAGAGTTTTCGCGGTGGGTTGAGACCCGCACACCCGGAGGACTATACCGGTGCAACGAGGAGACTCGATGGCTTTTGTGGGGCTTCCGATGTTCGGAAAGTCGTCTGTGATGTCTGAACGTTGATTCCGAGATTTCTTTGGCACTGCTCGTATTTTCTCGGTGGTCAAGACCCGGGCACTCGGAGAGCTGTTCTGGTTCCTCGAGGAGACCACCTTGTTGCTGTCATCGTGTGTGCAGTGTGTTCTCCGTGTTGAATCATTTGGGTTCAGCAGAAATGACGGGGCTCGGGGCGGCTACCTGTCGGCGCCCCTATGTAAGCCCGCTAGGGGCTCATTTGTCAACTCTCCTTGTTCTTTTATATTCAACGTTCCAGACTTAGCCGAATTCTTGCCACTTTGCATCGCACTCACACACACAGCTCATGTTCGTTTGTGCATGGTCCTGCATGCCCTAAATCATTTCCGATTAAGTGGACAAAGATACGGAGTATGTCATCGAGGACATCCTCGGCCATCGACGACGAGGCAAGACAAAAGAATATCTCGTCAAGTGGCATGGCTACGATGTTGGGCATAACATCTAGGAACCACATGACAACCTCGGAGATGTCAATAATCTCATCGAAAGCTACTACCGGCGTCACTGGGCCACATCTTTACGCCCGCCGACTCTTCGCGGCTAAAGGGGGGGGGGTGTTACACATCAGACGTGCACGAGTGTGTAATCTTTCCGAGTTGGAGATTTGTAACTTCAAAATAGCCCATCGCGTCGCGAGACTCGCGATATTCACTTTGATGGTCGAATGCAAACTGGCCAACTGCCCCGTCCTTTGTGGATGTTCCCGAACCTTCCGAGAGCTCCGACCACTCTCGTGAACCTATGAAGAGAAGTATCAAATGGAAATTATGCAGCAGGTTGGGGCAGCAGCGTTGTTGATGCAGCGTGCGGGCTTCCACGCTCGTTGCTTAAGTCAGCTGCCCCCTCAGTCTGCTGCTCTAGAGTCTAAGTCTGGAAGCTCCGGGTTTTGTTACTCAGAAACGTACGCGCCAGAGTTAGCGCCAGANAACTGCCCCGTCCTTTGTGGATGTTCCCGAACCTTCCGAGAGCTCCGACCACTCTCGTGAACCTATGAAGAGAAGTATCAAATGGAAATTATGCAGCAGGTTGGGGCAGCAGCGTTGTTGATGCAGCGTGCGGGCTTCCACGCTCGTTGCTTAAGTCAGCTGCCCCCTCAGTCTGCTGCTCTAGAGTCTAAGTCTGGAAGCTCCGGGTTTTGTTACTCAGAAACGTACGCGCCAGAGTTAGCGCCAGATTGCAGCTGAAAACTGATAATTACTGATTAGGAATGAAGAATGAACAACAATGGGGGACCCCTCCAAGTTCTAGCCCCCCCCCCAGCTCTGTAGAGCTTGTTACTCAGTTCATCAGCCAATCAGAAAATAATTCAGTTCAGGTTGGCAGGTTTTCTCGGTGAGGCCTGCCAGACAGCCGACAGCCCAAAACCCGGGCGTCGTCCGTTTTGCCTGAAAACTCAACCATACCATAATACCGACGCTGCAACCGCAGCCATGCGGTCAGAATCTGCTAGAAAAACAGTAGCGAGGAGTTATGGCAGCCTGAACCCAAGTAGTGCCCATAGTGGTTTATGCTGCCAAACATTGCCATGCAATATGCAACTGGGACCCTAGGCAGTGCATGATGATGCAGGCACGACAATACGCGCTGGACGCATGCAGACAACGACTGTGGTGGCAGTGACTGCCGACAGTGCGACCGCCGAGGAGGCCTGCCGATGGAGCTGATCACGTCGCCGGAGAGAGGAGGCTCCAGCGAACTGCGAGACGACCTCAGTGTGCGTCGGCTCCACCGGACGACACTCCATCGGCGTTGAGTCTCGCCGTCAGTCATCTGCACGACGATATCCACAAGCCGGGAGGACACAACAGAGCACAATGAGCGCAAAAACCAACGCTCCCCCATGACTCACATGCGTAGTGCACATGGGCGGGCAGAGACACGGTCAACATACGGACTCCCCCTGGACATGCAGAAGTGCAGGTAAAGACAAAGAAAGCACGTCACGGACGCACACCGACTGAACTCACAGCCTTCTTAAACGAGTCCCGCTTCAGTGCCTTGGTCAGGAAGTCAGCCAGCTGCCGTGCTGTCTCAACCCATACGATGCTGATACTGCCGTCGTGCAACAACGAACGCACATAGTGATACTCAACATTGATGTGCTTTGTGCGAGTGTGATGCACACCGTCATTGTCTACAATGGCCATGGCACTCTCATTGTCACAATGCAAGGTGATGGATGCGACAGACTGACGCAACATGGACAACAGACGGTGCAACCACACACTCTCACACGCGCCTGAGCCAAGGGCCACGTACTCAGCCTCAGCAGTGCTGCGTGCAATGCACCCCTGCTTGCCACTGCGCCAGGACACAGCTGTGCCCCCGACCAGAAAGATCCAACCAGTGCGACTCTTACCGTCTCGAATGTCGGCCCAGTCGCTGTCGGTGTAATCCACTGCAACGACGGATGGCTGACGGTGGAACATGAGGCCTCGCCGAGGGGTCGAGACGACATAGCGCAGTACTCAGATCGCGACCTCAAAGTGGAGGTGACGTGGATCCTGAGAAAACTGGGCCAGGAGGTTAACGGCGAACGCGATGTCTGGACGCGTCGTCGTCGCCAGGAACATCAGTGATTCGATGACCCGCAGATACGTGGTCACATCAACTGGCTCCCCCACAATGGCTGGGTCATGACTCTTCAACTTCACCTGGCCATCGGGTGACATGGGTGAGGAAGCGTTGGGCACGAGGGGCAAGTCCTCGGCGAAGCGAGCTGATAGGGTCTGCACATAGGCAGCCTGGTGGACATGCAGGACGCCCTGAGAGCGATCATGCTTGAGCTCCATGCCCAAGAAGACTCGGGCAGAACCGAGATCCTTCATCTGGTAGGCACCGTGCAGTAGGTCCTTGACGTGCTGGATGGGTGTCGCGTCTGGTGACGCAATGAGGAGATCGTCGACGTAGACCAGGATCGCAGCGAAGGTCTGACCTCGCGGGCTGATGAACAGTGCGGGGTCAGCGGTGCTGCGCTGGAGGCCGCCACGGAGAATTGTACTGCTGATCTCCTGGTTCCAGCACCGAGGCGACTGCTTCAGACCATAGAGGGCCTTCCGCAGCCGCCAAACTCTCCCAGTGCCATCGTCGAAGCCTGGGGGCTGTGTCATGTAGAGCTCCTCACCCTCCAGTGAGCCATGGAGGAATGCGTTGCTCACATCCATCTGATGCAGCTCCCACCCGTGCTGGGCAACCACGCTGAACAATGCCCGGCTAGTGGAGAACCGGCCAACTGGGGCGAAGATCTGGTCGTAGTCGATCCCAGGGACCTGAGCAAACCCCTTTGCTGTGAGACGGGCCTTGTACTTGTCCAAGGATCCGTCAGGCTTCCACTTACGCCGAAAGACCCACTTGGCACCGATGGCCTTCCGACCTGGAGGGAGGTCGACGAGGTCATACACGTGGT
>SZWC01004388.1:42404-54904 GCA_023375785.1 Penium margaritaceum
AGGCTGAACAATGCCCGGCTAGTGGAGAACCGGCCAACTGGGGCGAAGATCTGGTCGTAGTCGATCCCAGGGACCTGAGCAAACCCCTTTGCTGTGAGACGGGCCTTGTACTTGTCCAAGGATCCGTCAGGCTTCCACTTATGCCAAAAGACCCACTTGGCACCGATGGCCTTCCGACCTGGAGGGAGGTCGACGAGGTCATACACGTGGTGCTATCGGATAGCGGCGAGCTCCTCGGCACATGCAGCATCCCAATGTGCGGCCTCAGGGGAGGCTCGAGCCTCGCGCAGGGTGGAAGGGTCCTCTGGACGCGCTGTGGACCGGACTGAGAGGGCATGTGCATCACGGGCCCCAGGTAGGATGCGTGCGAGTGCGGCCACAACAGCATGCCGATGCTCGTGATCAAGCATGGCGTACCCCAATGCAGAGCCCGGGTGAAGGTCTGCGATAATGGCAGAAGTGGTCAGGCCGAGAGCCTTTGTGCCAGGGTCCCCACTCACGACAGTGGGAGTGGAGGAGACACGTTGAGCCACAGGGGGTCGAGGCGCCACGGAACGGGGAGCGACACTCTGCGCGCTCACTGTTGGCCGAGGTCAGAGGCTGCCGCCTCGGCCACGTGTGTAGCGCGGTCGGGCAGAAGATGGTGCTCAGTCCGACGGTCCGACGGAGGCGGACGGTGCTCCTGGTCCGGAGGAGCCAGTAGACGGAACAGGCGCTGCTGGGCCAGAGGGGCCAGCGGATGCAGCTGGGGCTGCCGGCCCAGAGGGGCGAGTGGACGTGTCTGGGGCTGCTGGCCCGGAGGGGCCAGCAGACGCGACTAGAGACGTCGGCCCGGGGGGGCCATCAAAAGCGACTGGGGCTACCGGCCCAAAGGGACCAGCGCACGCGACTGGGGCTGCCGACCTAGAGGGACCAGCGGACGCGACTGGGACTGCCGGCCCGGATGCGCCACCGAACGCGACTAGGGCTGCCGGCCCGGAGGGACCAGCGGACGCGACTGGGGTTGCTGGCCCGGATGGGCCAGCGGACGCGACAGGGGCTGCCGGCCCGGAGGGGCCAGTAGATGCGACTGGTGTTGCCGGCCCGGAGGAGCCGGCGGACGTGACTGGGGCTGCCGGCCCGGAGGGGCAAGTAGACACGACTGGGGTTGCCGGCCCGGAGGAGCCAGCGGACGCGACTGGGGTTTCCGGCCCGGAGGAGCCGGCGGACGCGACTGGGGCTGTCGGCCCGTGGGGGGCAGTAGACGCGACTGAGTCAGCTGGCTCGGAGGGGCCAGCGGCCGCGACCGGGGCTATCGGCTCAGAGGGACGGAGTGATGTGTCACCCGGAAGCGACAGGACGGAACTCGGACTCACCACTCCCCCACGCGACGGGAGGGACACGGACGAGCCGGAGCGGATGAGGTCACGGGGAAACAGGTCCTCGAAAAAGAGGGCATCGCGGGACTCGACGATGCAGTGTCGGGATGGGTACCAGAAGCGCCAGGCCTTGGACTGACAAGACACACCGAGAAAGGTGCAGGGGCGTCCGCGGGGGGCAAGCTTGCCACCCTGCTATGGAGCGGGTAGCCACACAACGGCTACGCAGCCCCAGACGCGAGCCGGGCGGAGGTCAGTGCGCCGACTGCACCAGTGCTGATAGGGCGTGGACTGGCGGGGGAGGGGACCGTGGGGAACCCTGTTCCAGACCCAGGTCATGTAGGCCATGGCCTCAAAGTAGAAGCCATCAGAGAGACAGGACTCAACCCGCATGGTGCGGACGGCGTCGGCCATGGTGCGGTTCCACCGCTCGGAGACGCCGTTCTGGGCGGGTGTGTAGGGCGCAGACGTCTCATGGCGGATACCGCGGGAGGCGAGAAAGGTTGTGGCCTCACCCAGGTACTCGCCACCACGATCGAAGCGAAAGCGACGTAGGGGGCGGCCACACTCGCGCTCCGCGAGGACAAGCCAGTCCTGAATTGTTTGGTTGACATCGCTCTTCTGCCGAAGGCAGAAGACCCAACGGTAGCGAGAATAGTCGTCCGTCAGAGTGAGGACATAGCGCCCATGCTCACCGATGGACTCGGTGGGGAGAGGACCCATGACGTCCGAGTAGACAAGGTCAAGGGGGGCGGACGCCCGGGAGGAAGAGAGGGGGTACGTGGACCGGTGCATCTTTCCTTGAGCGCAGTCAATGCACTCAGTGGGGCATGGGAGAGGGAAGGTCTCCGGATCAAGGCCCTTGGCCGGCTGGGTGCAGAGCATGCTCTCTACTGCGGCAGAGTGGANCAACGGTAGCGAGAATAGTCGTCCGTCAGAGTGAGGACATAGCGCCCATGCTCACCGATGGACTCGGTGGGGAGAGGACCCATGACGTCCGAGTAGACAAGGTCAAGGGGGGCGGACGCCCGGGAGGAAGAGAGGGGGTACGTGGACCGGTGCATCTTTCCTTGAGCGCAGTCAATGCACTCAGTGGGGCATGGGAGAGGGAAGGTCTCCGGATCAAGGCCCTTGGCCGGCTGGGTGCAGAGCATGCTCTCTACTGCGGCAGAGTGGACGTGGCAAAGGCGGCGGTGCAAGAGACGGGTGTGCTGAGGAGAAAGCGTGCTGGTGATGAACACATGACCGGTCGCAGCCGACGGGGAGGAGATGGGAGGGGAAGAAGCGAGGCGGGGAACGTGCCACAAGTTGCCACAGGCGGTGGCGTGCAGTACGACAAGACCCGATGGACGCAATGACACAGTGCCGACACCACGTGAGTGCACAACGTCCATGCTCATGAGGTCAAGGGCAGTCACGGACAGAAGGTTGAGCTCGAGACCAGGGATGAAGAGAACATCGGTCAAAAAGACGACACCGGCCGGACCACGGAAACGAACAACGCCTACCCCACGGACCGGCAACACCTGTCCGGAGCCCGTCCGAACACCGGAGACATCACCGACGGGACCGAGCATACTGAAGGCCTCGCAAGAGGCCGTCATGTGATGCGTGGCCCCGGAGTTGATGATCCAGGTCTCAGCAGGGTCCTGGACAGGGGTCGCCAGATCAATCACGATCACATGGCAACACACAAGGGACGCGGACACGGTGGACGGAGGCGCGAAACGAGACTGCCAGTCATCAAGCCATGTAATGTCGTCAAGGAGTGGGGTGGATGAGATCATGGGAGACGACGAGACAGACGAGGAAACTGGACACGACCGCAGCTCAGTCTCAGTCATGCAGGGATGGGCTGG
The DNA here is from genome assembly GCA_023375785.1 of Penium margaritaceum. Classification (NCBI taxonomy): domain Eukaryota; kingdom Viridiplantae; phylum Streptophyta; class Zygnematophyceae; order Desmidiales; family Peniaceae; genus Penium; species Penium margaritaceum. Next base: position 45,622 of record SZWC01004388.1, read on the forward strand.
AGGGCAGGAGGTGACGCAACTCACACTTCCCTGGGGAGGAGGGTGAGGGAGGCCAAGCTGGAGCGCGATGAACTGCTCCAACTGACGCTCTCGGGATGACGGCCCAGGAGTGTAGACAGAATGCGGAGTGACGGCGCCGGAGCTTGGGTAGTAGGGTGACTGAGCTGACGAAGGAAGCGGAGGTGCCGACGGCTGAGGGTAGTACTGCTGCGGGTAGTACTGTTGCGGCGCGGGTGGCTGCAGGATAGGCGGAGTCGTCGGAGTCGGAGCGGTGCTGGATGAGGTCGGAGTGGTAGGACCAGCAGCAGCAACGGCGGGAGAGGCAAGGCGGCGCTCCCGCTGGTGTCGCATGGTGGCGATGACACGGGCCTCGTCCGTCGGGAGAGGGCACGTGTACCACCCGTGCCCAGGCTGGCCACAATTGTGGCAGACCGAGCCACTACCTCTGGGACCGGTCGATGACTGCTGCTGCTGTTGTTGCGATGGGCCCTTGCCCTTCTTGTTCTGGCTTTTCTTCTTCTTCCCTGAAGGTGATGAGGTAGCTGCGACGGGGGAGGCAACGGCCACGGAGGCAACGGCAGGGGTGGCGACGGCAGGGGATGCAAGGGCCTCTGCGCGATGGAGCTGGGACCTCTGGCGAGCTTCCTCAATGCGGAGGAAGAGCTCGTATGCCCAGGGCATGAGAGTGCCCTGGGCCTCCATGGTAGTGAGGACGTCCTGAGGATAGTGGATGAAGACGTCAGCGTATGCGCTGGTGGCGCCGTGCTTGATGGTGAGGAGCGCGGACAGTGGGGATGGAGCCGACTTGCCGAGTCAACGGAGGATGTCCTCCGCTCGCTGCCAGTAGGCAGTGACCGTCTTGGCCTCCCCCATGTGGAGGGAGTTGAACTCCCGGAGCAGACGGCTGATCTCAGCGTCGCTGGACAGGCGATGGGGTCTGGTGAGGACGTGCCAGGCGGCTGCCGAGTCTGGGATGGCGCCTGCGGTGAAGTCGCCGAGGCAGGGCTCCTGGGCAAGGCAGGATGCTAGAGGGGCGACTGGTACAAGGGCGCGAACGGCGCGACCAGCGTCATATAGCTGGTCGGCCTGGGTGGAGTTGTAAGGGAGGGTGTAGTAGGCCCACAGACCCTCACCCTGCGCTCAGATCCGGAAGCTGAGCTCCCAGCTCCGGAACTGCTCGCCGGCCTGAAGCGGCGGTGGCGGCTTCTCAAAGTCCTTCTGCCCACGGCCGGCACCCAGAGTGGGGCCAAGGACGGAGGTCAATGTCTGGCGTTGGCGCTGAGTCTGCTGTTGTGCTAAGTAGAATGTGGCGGCGGACAACGCGGGGCTAGCGTGCCCTAGAGGGATCAACGACGGCAGTGTGCTGGTGGCGGTTTGGGAGGCGACTAGCTGTAGGGCCGCAAGCTGCTGTGTCAAGGCAGCGAGTTGTTACTGAAGAGCAACAAATGGGCCAGGGGTGCCGCCAACGTTACCAGTGGGCTGCTGCTACTACTACTGCTGCTGTTGTATGGACGGCAGCTGTTGCTGCTGCAGCGGTGGTGGCTGCTGCTGTAGAGGCGGCGGCTGCTGCTGCTGCTGCGGCGGTGGCTGCTGTTGTATGGGCGGCCGCTGCTGCTGCAGCGGCGGCGGCTGCTGTTGTAGAGGCGGTGGCTGCTGCTGCTGCAATGGCGGCCGCTGCTACTGCTGGTGCGGCGGCGGCAGTTGCTGTTGCCGTGGCGGCAGCGGTTGGTCCTGCTGTGGCGGCGGCGACAGCTACTGGTCCTACGGCGGCGGCGGCTGTTGCTGCCGCAACGGCGTCGGGTGCTACTGCTGCTGCTGCAGCAGTTGCTACAAGAAAGGAGGGGTAGGGGTCCCCCCATCAGAGGAGGACCCCCCTCGCCGGGACTATCAGCCATGCCTTGGTGTTTGTGTTTTTTTTTTGTTGTATTGTTGTCTTTGTGTTGTTGCTGCAGCAGGAGGTTGGGGGAGTGGGAAGTCTACCCACTCCTCTGGCCTTGCCCTTTCCCCTTTCACCCTCCCCTTTTTTGTTGATGATGTCAGCAGTGACGTCAGCAGAGGGGTGCTGACGTCAGCAGCGGGGAATGTTGGGGCCGCCGCTGCTACTGTTGGTGCTGATGCTGCTGCAGCTGCTGCTGTTGCTGTTGTTGCTGCTGCTACTACTGCAGCTGCTGTTGCTACTGCTGCTGCTGATGCCACTGTTTGCTGCTGCTGCTGCTGTTGTTCTTGCTGCTGCTACGGGTGTTGTAGCAGTTGCTGCTCATGCTGCAAGCTGCAGCAGTTGCTGTGGCTGCTGCTGCTGCAGCTCGCTACTGCAGCTGAGTGCTGCTACAGCTGCTGCGTGTTGCAGCAGCTGTAGGCTGCTGCAACGAGCTGTGGGGGTGGGGGATTTTTTATTATCTCTTTTTTTCTTTTTTTATTCTCCTGTCACTACGAGCAGCAGCCCGCTGTCTGCTGCGAGCAGCGGGCTGCTACTCGCCCATCAGCAACGAGCTGCTGCTCGCTGGCAGCAGCGGGCTGCTGCTCGCTGCTCGCTCGTTGCGAGCAGCGGGCAGCAGCAGCCGCGGCTGGCAGCTACTGCTTGCTGCTGCTGCTGTTGCTGCAGCTGGCAGCTGCTGCAACCGCAGCACGCAGCTGCTGCAGCCCGCTGCTGCTGCTGCACGCTGCTGCAGCTGCTGCGTGTTGTGGCTGCTGCCTGCTGCTACTGCTGGCTGCTGCAGCCGGCTGTTGCGAGCTGCTGCTGCTGCGGGTTGCTACGAGCTGCTGTTGCTACTGCTGCGAGCTGCTGCTGCTCCGGGCTGCTGCTGCTACTGCTGCGAGCTGCTGCTGCTGTGAGCTGTTGCGAGCTACTACTTCTGCCTGCTGCTACTGGTGGTGCCAATCACTGCACCTGGGTGACGTTGCCGCGTGCGTCGTCTCCCACATATGTCAGACGCCGCTTGCCGCTCACCTCCTCGCGTCACGCGTGGGGGTGAGTGCTGCCGAAAAATTTCGGCAGCATTTCCCCCGGCCCAGTGGCCGTGGGAAAAAATCTGACGCCGCCACCAGGAGGGTCAATGCTGTCGGAAAAAATCCGGCAGCATTTCCCCTGCACTCGCGCATATGGGGGTCCGCTGGCGTTGTCTGGCACTTGTTCGCCAGTCTTCTGCTGCTGCTGCTACGCTCTGGCTCTGATACCAAAATGGAAACTATGCAACAGGTTGGGGCAGCAGCATTGTTGATGCAGCATGCGAGCTTCCACGCTCGTTGCTTAAGTCAGCTGCCCCCTCATTCTGCTGCTCTAGAGTGTAAGTCTGGAAGCTCCGGGTTTTGTTATTCAGAAACGCGCGAGCCAGAGTTACCGCCAGAAAGCAGCTGAAAACTGATAACGACTGATTAGGAATGAAGAATGAACAGCAATGGGGGACCCCTCCAAGTTCTAGCCCCCGCCCCCAGATCTGTATAGCTTGTTGCTTAGTTCATCAGCCAATCAGAAAATAGCTCAGTTCAGGCTGGCAGGTTTTCTCGGTGAGGCCTGCCAGAGAGCCGACAGCCCAAAACCCGGGCGTCGTTCGTTTTGCCTGAAAACTGGACCATACCATAATACCAACGCTGCAACCGCAGCCATGCGGTCCGAATCTGCTAGAAAAATAGTAGCGAGGAGTTATGGCAGCCTGAACCCAGGTAGTGCCCACGGTGGTTTATGCTGTCAAACATTGCCATGCAACATGCAACTGGGACCCTAGGCAGTGCATGACGATGCAGGCACGACAATACGCGCTGGACGCATGCAGACGACTGTGGTGGTAGTGACTGCCGATAGTGCGACCGCCGAGGAGGCCTGCCGATGGAGCTGATCACGTCGCCGGAGAGAGGAGGCTCCAGCGAACTGCGAGACGACCTCAGCGTGCGTCGACTCCACCGGACGACACTCCATCGGCGTCGAGTCTCGCCGTTAGTCATTTGCACGCCGATATCCACAAGCCGGGAGGACACAACAGAGCACAATGAGCGCAAAAAGCAACAGTAGCATGACCTTTCGGTTGACTTCTTGACGCACTGAGACGGATCTGGACATTTGAAGATGCATCTCGCATCTGCAACGTTGATTCTCGAAGACCCCTGACTTTTCGACGGACCTTGTCAAATCCTACCACTGAGGACGCGACTCCACACGCGTCGCTCAAAAATCAATGCAAAGACCCCGAATGTTTTTTATTCATAATTCGAACCTTGTAGATACATGCTCGATAATCCTGACACTTGCTGTCGAAGTAAACTTACTGCTAATCATAATTTACTCAAGAAATCAAATCAAAGTCATGTTTTGCTTCATAAATTCGACCTGTTTACTATCCACGCTCCGTTGGGCAGAACACTGGTTATGCCTTGTTTGTAACTCGACACTTGTAGACATGCGTTCGATCATTTCGACTATTGTCATCGAGGTACACCTACCGCTAATAATAAAATGCATAATTTTATCAATTTATCGAACCGTGTCATTCTGAAAAAATCGTAAATGCTCACCATCTACGCTTTGTTTGGCATAGCGTATCGGTGCAAGCTTCTCATATTAAGGTGTTTCTGTGAGGGCTGTGGATATTACATGCAGAATAATGTGCATGAGTGGATATCTAAGCTATTTCGCCCCTCTGACCCTGTTACCGGATTGTTTGTGGTCGAAGTGTCAACGAACAGGCGAGACTTGCCGGTGTGGCATGGGCATGCACGAGCCTGAGTCACTGGCCCGCTGGATGGCCGGTCGCACGCGTCAGGTGGACGGGTGTACAGCGCAGAGAGGGCCCCGAAGTGCCACGCACGGTAAATGATGATGGTGCGAGCGATTTTCCCGCTCGAGAGCCGTGGTACCAAGCCAAAGTCGGAGAAACAAATCTTGTTTTCTGGGAAAAAACAACTCGAAACTCGAAACGTCGCTTTACGAAGGCGAAACACTGCGATGAATACCCCTTAATGTGATAAATAAATTCAATAACTGACTTAATTTCTCCGTCACCACCGCGATGTCGAAAATGTGCCGTCTTTAACGGTGGTGGTGGCCATGGCTCCTTGCTTTTGCTCTATTGCGACACCCTCCCTCCTTGCTTCATGTTTCGGTACCTCTGATCCACCGGATTTGGATCGAGGACATCCGTATATCAACGGAAAGGTCGGAAGTGGTCAGCTTTTCTTTAAGGCGACTCGATGCTTCAGACGCATCCCCCTTGTCAATAAACTATCGTACTAGGCATTGAAACATGAGTTTGGGCCGGTTTGTTGCTCTATTAATGTTCAGTGCCAAATCACCTGGCTAAGAAAACTGTACCTTATCGGAATAACATGGTTAAAATGTGATTTGTTTACGTCTCCCTAAAATCACCACATCCAACAATAACCCCGTCTTTCAATGTATGTCTTTGTTCTTCATTTCTATTAAGCCGAGTCTTGCTATCAGAATGCATGTAGAAAGAAATTCATGGTGTACAATGTTAAGTAGGAAAGTGACATAGTGTCCAATCAAGACATGTTAGATGATCTCCCTAACTCTTTGCCTTATAACTAACACAACTTGTGGTAGAATACAAAGGTAAAATTTCAATGTGTGGATTTTTCAACTTTAACACATAACAAGGCTTCACATAATCATGTTGGATAGAAGGAACATGGTAGTGGGTACACACCACAACAAAGTGGTCAAGTTTTTCACGAGATTAATGTCTCACAACAATGTTTTTAAATATTTCATAGAAGAGTTGGATTTGTTCTTAAGATGGAATTATTTGTATGATCTAATTTTTGATACATTTTGATTATGAAATATATCTCATTTGATCATGTATCTTCATGAGATGAATTCTCACGAATGTGCTATTCTTTGTGGCAAAGTGATAACAAAACCCACTTCCTCATACATCCAACTTATCTCCTTTGATAATTGTTAATTATTGGAGATTGATTTATATTTCAAATTTTTGTTTTTTATTATGTTGAGGATGACCTTACATGTTCTCATTGTGCATATTAAAGTAATCATATTTACCTTCCCAAACATACATCATGATTCAAATGCAAAACCCATTACAACACTCGCTGGCTTCATGTTGAGGCACACATACTCTATGAAGGAATTAAATTCTCCCTTTTTGAACAAAAATTGCTCGTTGTTGCCTGTAGTCATGGATCTCTCTCGAAGTACTATTGAATCCCATGGAGTCATGTAACGTCATGAGAAAATAAGACATAACAGAGGAAAAAAAAAGGCCATAGCGCAAAAGCTTGATAACACTGACTACATAACACTGACGTCATTTGCCATGTGAGACTCTTTCCACAACGGCTTCCCAAGCGCCATTTCGTCAGACGCCCCATGTCGTCCACGATGAAAACTTTGCCTCGGAACACCGCACACGCGCAACATCGGGCGACGACGGCACACCTCAGTAGAGCGAGCGACAGTTCGACAGTGGCGGCAAGTTGCGTAAGGGCCAGCACACGAAACGTCACAGCAGGCCTGGGCGATGGAGGGAGGAGGACGAGTAGCCAGTTCTAGCCGCTCCTGCTTCTCTGCGGTCGATCTCACCGCTGGGCGGCAACGGCGAGGCAGTGCCGCTGCCTCTCTGCTCGGCGTTAGAGACGGAACCTTCCGCCCGCGGAGTGGGTTCCCTCTGGCCCACTCGCAGTCACGTGGTTAGCCACCCTTCTGGGACCGAGGCGAATATGCCAGTCGCCTCCGTCTAATGCGGACGTTCTACTGCGTTTTCGATCGTTTGCGCCAGACAAGCCGCTGTGTCGCGCCACTCATGGCTGGGATGCACTCGCTCTTCGATCCAGTGACGATTGCTCTCGAAGAGACGTGACCCCACTTTCTTTTCATCTCAGGACCGCGGAGATTCGAGGACATGGCGTGCCCCCCTCGGGTGGATTTACTCCCCGGTGACCTTCAGCCATAGGGGGCGATGGAGGCGCGGGAGGAGCCAGGGCGTGAAAGAGGCGGCAGCTTGGATTGGGGGGTAGGGAGTCCTGTCGACGATGACGCTTACGCCGCAGGTCCTGCTTCACGAGCTACCCTGGGCGCTGATTCGAGTGCCGGCCTTCCGGCTGGACAGTCTGGCAATGGCTGGCATCAGGCTGGGCTCGGAGGCGCAGCCGATGCTGGTTTCGGCATAGGTGGTGATGGAGGGGTAACAGACCGAAGCACAGGTAGGGACAAAGGCATTCTTCTCCTTCATCCCAACGTCGGTCCTCCGGGGGGGCCGAACCTGGACATGGAGAGCCTCGAGACGGAGGAACCCAAGGCTGATGCGGAGCACGGATCCGAGCCCTATGGGTCCGAGCCCCAACTGCGGCTTCCCTTCGTGACAACTGAAGTTCGCGCGGACGCAGGACTTGAACCAGGGCCTGAGCGCGTCATGCTACATGGCGAAGGGGCCATATCGCACTCCTGGCAGCTGGCGGATGAGTTTGGAGTGGATGAGACCGCGTCGCTTCCTGCTGCTCCAGCGGGGACAAGCGACCCCGGACTCCTCCTCAGGCAGTCCAGGGAGCGATCGGCGCAGGGCGGGAGGTTTGAGGAAGACTGTGCAGTGGATTGCATGAAATACTCTGCACGATCCGAACAGGAGAAGGTGGATGGAGGGCGACAGGAGCAGCGGGAGGTGGAGCTGTGGCCGCTGCGGCAGCAGCAGCAGCAGCAGCAGCAGCAGCAGCAGCTGCAGCTCGACCAACACAAAGACCATGAAGGCTTGCAGAAGGAGCAAGGCGTTGAGACTTGCCAGATTCCGTCTGCGGGTGTCAGTGAAATCAACCATGGCTGCAATCAAGACAGCAGTCGTGATCGTGATACGGATTGCGAGTGTAATCATGATCGTGATTACAATGACGATGGCCATAGTCACGACCATGGCATCGGGGGCTTTGCCAGCGACTGGGATCTCCTCACGGGCGAAGAAGAGACGGAGGATCAGGGGAGGGCGTGCGGCTGGGGGGTGGATGGGGTCCACAGGGGAGGTGACAGCCCCGAGCCTGACGTGGACCGTGCTCGCTGTCTAGTTTCACAGGAGGGCGAGAGAAACAGGAAGCAGCGGGAAGATGGATGCGCCGTTGAAAGCGAAGTTCTGACCACACCAGGCCGTCTGCAAGTCCGTGATGATCATGGCCACGGCATGGTTAATCTTGGGCCCACAAGTGCGGAGGTAGAGGGGACCCATGGCGCTGTTCCCAGCTCTTGCGCACTCTCATTCAAAGCTAGCGGAATCCCAGCAGTGGAGAAGAGACAACAGGAGCAACGGCAGCAGCAGGGGCATGAGCAGCAGCAGCACGAGCACGAGCAGCAGCACCGAGGCGTAGTAGCTGGTGCTTGGGAGCGAGAAGAGATTCAAGGAGACGTTGAACACCGGCAGTTTTTTCTGCCAGAGCGTCTGCAAGAAAGCAGCTGGGCGGGGGTGGAGGCAGGTCATAGCGGCGGTGATGGAAGAAGAGGGGAACGGCAGGAGAGAGAGTTGCAGCTGCAGGTAGGAGGCGCGGCGGAGGGCCACGGGGGACTGGAGAATAGGGAGGATGTAGGTTGTGGGTCGTGCACGCGCTCGCATCTGGAGCAGCAGGCGGAGCGGGCTGGTGGATTGTGGGAGGATGAGCGTGGTGAGGAGAGGGAGGAGGAGCGAGCGGAAAGTGGAGGAATGAAGGAGCGGCCGTTTGCTGGGCGAGAGGCTGCAGAGCAAGCTGGTGCAACAAAGTTTCAGGGTGAGCAGCGGTGGCATCAGCAGCAGCATCAGCAGCACGAGGGGGAGGAGGAGAAGGAGCAGCAGCAGCAGCAGCAGAAGGAGGAGGAGGAGGAGGAGGATGAGGAGGAGGAGGGGGAGGGGGAGGGGGAGGAGGAGGAGCAGCAGCAGCAGCAGCAACAGCAAGAGGAGCGGCAGCAGGAGGAGCAGCAGCAGCATGAGCAGCAACCGTGGCCTCTGCACGAGCAGCAACCCCATTTGCCCCTTCAACAACAGCTTGGTGCCAGGTTTTGCCTACCAATCCAGCAGGCAGTGCCGCAGTTAACCCGCCGACGCCACCGGCGTGTCGTGCACAAGCACAGGTCGATGGGAAGCTTCGGAGGAGGTTGGGCTGGATACATGGGTTCGACGAAGCTGGCTGCCAATGGTCACTTTCGAAGTGTGGACTGGGGTGCAGCTGCTGCCCCTGGGGGCAGCATTGAGGGCGGAGGTGGAGACGGGTTTGCCAGCCGTCCTCTGGGTCTTGCTGGTTTTCACAGCAGCAGTAGCAGTAGCAGCTGCAGTGGCTGTAGCAGCAGCAGCAGCAGCAG
>SZWC01004388.1:124586-140194 GCA_023375785.1 Penium margaritaceum
GACGCATTTGTCAAAAAACCAGGTTGTATTGTACAAGCCATGCTCCATTGCAAAGGAGCACAAAACAGTACACTGAGCAAGAACAAAAAAAACAGTGGCAATGTGTCGTGCATGCGCCACCATTGCTACGTGCTCCCACAATTCACTCTCCCCATTGACCGACTGGGAACATCTCCCGGCCAAGCACATGGCTGCCAACTGGAGGCACAAACGCCCAGCACTTTCTGCACCTGTGCGCCAATATTCGCTCACACAAGGGGACGCAAAAGATTTCCCGGCCTCACCGCAAATACCGGCCAGTGCTTCCTCACCTTCCCCTCCTCCGCCTGCGCTGACGCCCCTGCCTAGACCCATGGATTGACCACCCTGGGAAGCAAACCACCGCAGAAATGAATCGCACCCAAAGCATCCCCAATTCCTAATCAGTAACTGGCAGGTCCAGCCTGCGGCAGCCCTCCTCCCCAAGCAGCTGAGAATCCTCCCACAGCTCCACCTGCACCGCTAGAGTGTGCTCACTGAAGTTGTCTGCAATATCCTATTGGTACACCTGGGTGATGTGCACCCCAGGCTGCCGGCACGTCACCCAAACAGGTTCAATGCCATTAAGTGGAGGCTGAAGCATCTCCAAATGACCCAGACAAAGCTCCAGCCATGACTACACACGGAGACAGTAGTTCAGCTATGGGAAATTTAACTTCTTTCCTCCACAGAGGTTGGAGTAGGTCGGATCCAAAAAGATGCTACGCACGTTCCTGCTTCCTACCACCGACTATCCTGCAAGCGCATACAGCTTCCCAGATGAGAAATGCCTTCCTCCCTGTTGCTACAAGAGCAATGGGGCTTGTCAGACTCCATCGCATCAGAGATCCACTGCTCTTGCCTGATATCAAACCCATGGGGACTGAGTCTACGATAGAAGAAGTCCATCTTCCCTTGACAAAGTGCCTCCAACCACGGAAAACCCCCCTGGACCGCCGCCGGAAGGGACACACATGCAGGAAAAGGTGCATAGGAGGTGTAGGAGAGCACCCGGCGCACACACATACTCCAGGGCTGATCTGTCACGTCCCCCCAAGGATCCCTCACCAGCATGAGGGAAGGGAAATTGCAGTTGAGAGGAAAAACCATTCATATCAAAATCAAGGATGAGTAGGGTATTGTCTTTCAATGCACATGAGCATCTTGCCAGTTTTCTTTTTGAAAAAAAAGTACAAGTGTGTCATGTGGTGTCGGGGATGGCCTCACGGACCCCTCACGCGGCATCTCGCCCAGATGTTTCTTCAGCTCAGTCAGCTCGTGGTCGTAAATCCGATACATCCCCTTGAAACTCGGTGTGTTATCTGAAGATCGAGGCTGTATTGTGGAGGAGATTCGCGAGGTAGTTCATCTTTGAAAACCCCTTCCAACTCCTTAAAGATGGGTGCAAACTCATTTGGAACAGCTGTGAACTTCCGATGCATCCATGCTGATGAGGTTCTTGTTCTCGCTTGCACTCGTACAATTTCCTTTGGTTCCCCTTGTTCCACGTGCACTAGCACAGCTCAAGCTCTGCGTCACAGGTATCCCTTGGCCATGTCTAGAGATATCAACTACGTGTGTTAGCTTGCAACTTCTGCATCTTACTGTGCTACTTCCTCCTCCGCTGCTTCCAGTAACTGCCACTCAGTCGTGGGCCGCTCAACCAGAGGTAGTTGTGTTTTTCTGCCATAAATGTTGTACATTGCATCGGTGCTCCATTCCACTTGAGAATTGTGTTGGTACAACGAATCTTGTTTGACAATAGTTTTCTGGTCACTCAATGGACAAGTTCTCTAGATGGTTACTTCCTGAAATTCTCCGAGTTGTAGTTGGAGTGGTTCGCGAAGTCCACAAACATGCATTAGTTCGTCGACACTTCTCCCTTCAAACAATCCTGGTTTGATACACAAACCCTACATCTCAATCATCTTGTTACTTTGGAAACTGTGAGAAGTTCCTCCATCGAGAAGTACCAGTACCGTTATTCGAATCTTGCAAATCCCCACTGTTGCACTTGTAATTGCAACACCAGTTGGTCATCCTCGTATCCATTGTCAAAATTTGCGATACAAAAAATCTAGTATGTGGCATTGAGAGCCATTCACATGGACGATCAGTCAGTGCTAAATTCATTGTCCAGACTGGAGGTTTGCCGTCTACACTTACCCTTTGCTGTTTCTTACTCCTCTTTTTCTTGGGTGTATACTCCTCCTCTTTTTGGCCTGCTGCTACCATTTCCAACAGTCAGGCTAGGTTTGATCCTGGTTCCCATGGGTCCAAAATAGCCATCAAAGAGGAGGTCTCTGTCAAACATATTTTTCAGCTGCCACGATATGGATTATGGCTTTGGATTCGCCAGTTGTTGGATTCTTACAGCCAAGTGTTTTAGTTAGCACTGTTTATGTGAAAAGTCGATCCAGTTTTCTGGTGGAGAAAAAAAAAACCACGTCGGTCGTATCTGCTTGAGAGCTAGAACGCCTATTGTCACCGATATGAAATTCGCATCAGCCATTGATCGCGCTCGCATGTCTTTTACAGCCGTTGGATCATCTTTAGATCGGACGACCAAATCTTTGTTGCACCAAACAAAACTAATGTCGTGAGGTTTTTTCTTTCGGTCGGTCTAAACCACGGTGAAGTGTATCTTCAAACTCATCTGCTACATCTGAACTGTCCGTTCCTCAGAACAAACAGTTTGGAACGAAAAGTTCTGGAAACTACTAATTGATAGTAGTAGCTATGTACTAGGAGTTAGTTGTTTCTCTCACAGAGAACTTCTTCCCCCATGCACATGTTTTTAAGCTCCTCCATGGCTGCTGTGATTTGTTGGAGCACATGGTTATTGTGGCTCTTGAGTCCCGACTGTTTCGGTAAAGGTCTTTGTTATGGTGCGCCTATTGTCTGGTGCATCCTCCCATCGCACCAGGTGTCGCCTTGACAGGCAATGGCGAAGGCAAAGGATTCTTTGACCTTGAGGGGTACGTCTCCAGATTGGCCGTCGGAGACGTCAGATTTGCGTCATTTGCTGGGATGCACGCCAATGCTACCCGGTTTGCATGGAGAGCATTGTGGACTACCATTTGCTGATCTACCATTGCTGAAGTCTTAGCCAATTACTAGTGGATCTCGCCGATGCGCTCGCTCCTGTCACCATCATCATTGCAAGGTCTACAATCGTCTTGACTGTGGAGGTTTTCCAAAGACTAGTGTGAGGTTGTCACCTTAATATAAAGTTGTTGACTTCCCATCTGAATTCTTCACGCTCTGATACCATGTGTTTCACCAAGAAGAACGTGGATGTACCTTGCTGGAAATCTGTGAATCATCAAATTCTTAGACTGGGCAATTTGTCTCTGCTTTCTTGGAATTCGCTGAAGGTCACTATGCGGCACCTGAAATTTGGCGATCATTCTCGATCAAATTGTTAGATTTGGCAAGCAAGAAAATTCTTGGAAAAAGAAATGGCCAATTCGATCGGATACCCATAAAATGCAAAGTGTGACTTATTCGTCCAGCATCGGCAACAAAAAACAAATAAGCCCACATTGAAATCATGCTCTCTCGGGACATGCATCGCCGGACGGGCAAAAAAGAAATGCATGGAGACATTGCTCCCATGCAAGAATTGCGAGGCAGCAATGGCCCCATTGGTTTTTGTTTTGTTTTTATTTTGTTTTTTGTTTTGTTCTTTTTTTCTTTCTTTCTTTCCGAGAGGCAAATCCCTTAGTTTGCTTTAAGATTTCATATGTTTGGCGTCAGAGGAACGTGTGGCAAACAGAAAACTTACATCAAACCAGGGGATTTGTGTGTCAAAAAACAAGTAAAAAGGGGTCCCTCACGATCAGGCAAGAACACCCTTCTTTAGTTTTTGTTGTTTTCTCTACATGAAAATCCCCTAGTTGAACATTCAAACCTTAACCAAACCCTATCTCGAGTTACACTCAGGATTTTAAGATTTCAGTTTTGTGCACACTCATGCTCGGTCATGTGGTAGCAGGGCCCAGTAGGTTCCCTTTCAACGCATAGGGAGTCTTGAAATCCCCTCAAACTTCGGACAAAGTGCCGTCGGCTAATATCACAAAACCCTCATTGAAAAGGTTTGTGGTACTAGCGTAGGGCGTGGTATGTCATGCGACGTTGACGCATAGCATGTGGTCTTGCCATGCTTTTTCTTGTCTTTTCTTTTTTACTGGCATAGCGGTAGCGGCGCCCGATGGGTGGCTAGGATAGTTTCCGCTCGACAACAGACGGATAAGCTTTACAACTCTGAAAAATGGTTGCATGCATCTTCCACCAAAAAAAAAGAACACTTGCTACTGCAACCACACGCGCAATATGTCCGTATGCTTGACAGGTGGTGTGTGGTAGGTACACGTGGTCCTTTTGGACCGCGTGTGCATGACACACAACCGTGTCACGCTGCTTGACATACGGCAATCACCGCAGGTCAAGCAAATGTGGTTCTCCAGTGATTTGAATCGTATGACCATGAAGCAAAAAGTGTTGAATCGTATGACCATGAAGCAAAAACTTCAGTAAAGCAAAACTTCAGCAAAAAACTGAAGTTTAACACCTTGTTTGCTTGCCAAACTCTATGCTTTGACGAATTCATCCAAGCACTTGAAAAATTCTGGAATTAAAAAATTGTAGTTTTAATGCAACCAGGAATTTGTATTCTCTGGTTTGAAGGACCATTTGTATCCTTCTTTTCTACTCAGGTTTTAGTCTTGTTAAAACAGAGAAAGGTAAGCAGGATGAAAGGTGCGGATTAGAGAACGTCTCAAGGAATGGATGTTATTGGATAACTTGCCACATGGGACTTCAATGAAAATTGTCAGAATTGTCAATCGTATACATATAGTAATGAAACCAAGAATGGACCATACTTGGGGTTTTGGACTCTTGAGTCGAGTGACGCGTACGGTGTCACGTCGTTAGTGTTACGTCCACGTGTGGGTATATCTATCTCTACATTCATGGCCCACCATGCCCAACAACTTCAGGATTTTTATGCTGTTTGGTTGAGAACATTGTGGCCAACTGTCTTGACCTCAGGTGTTTCGTTCTAGAAGTTTCGAACAACTTCGATCACCTTTCAGAAAGGTCAACAAAAGTGTCGCAAACCATATCGATGTTTTAACTTCTTGACAGTGCTAGACTTTTATAAAGAAGCGCCTTGATATTCTCAAAGCCCTATGGTTTCTCGACGGAGATTCTTGAATCAGCCACTTATGGCGTGACCTCGCATGCGTCGCTCGGCCCGAGTGCCGATGGGCCGACATATGCCTCGTTCTAATCCCCGGCATTGTATACATGTGCTGGATGCACTCAACACTTATCATCAAAGCACACTTAGTGCTTGATAAAAATCAGCCATTTGTTCCCAAGCCTAGAATTGTCTCTTGTCCCGCACGTCATCCCTATGAACCGCCTATGTTCCACTCGACGTAAATCTTGGTATCAAAATGGAGCGGCGCTGGAGGGGCAAGCAACGCATTAACTACCTAGCAAAAACCGTGCACAAGACTCAATGCATCTGCACCGTTCAGAAGATCACAGGCTTCGCGACGAAAACTGTGAGCAAAGCATGCGCACCCATGGAAGAGCCGCAGTCACCGGCTAGTAGTCCATCGGTGACGGATCAGCAGCATGCGAACAACGACACTCTCAAGGCGAACCAGGCGGCAATGGCAATTTCTGCGGTGAATGACGCAGCATCAACAAACCCAACGGCCAGCCCGGTCATGAACCCCTTGGGCTTGGCCAACCCTTTGTCCCCCTCGCATCTCATTGGGATGGCACTTGGTACAATGGGAGGTGCCAGCCGACAAACGAAAATGAATGAAGACCTGTATTACAAATTGTTGGGACTCAAGAGCATTGGCACCCACCTACTCCAACAGCTCAAAGTAGTGATGGAGGAGCTTCAAAACTCTCGTGTTCACAAAATAGTGCTCACCCAGAGAAGATTTTCACTCTCGAGTGAACCCCATGTTCGACCGGCACTTCTCAAGTCATTTGATCCCATGAACTCCAAGGGACTGATGATCAAGATGTGGCGAAGAGTTTAGGAGGTGTACTTCTTAGCTGCTGGGGTCAACAACAACAAAAATAAAATTGACCTCGCGACCTCGCTTTTGCGTGGCACGGCTTTGAGTTGGTGGTCCAACCTAAAGGCCATCCAAGGACAACAGGAGACTGGCATAGCTGGATCAATGGCTCACGCGACCGCTATCACAACATCGACCACAGGCGTACTACCTCTTGAGTAGAAAAACTTGACATGGCAGGACTCTCTCACACCACCGGCAACATGGAGCGACTTCACACATGCTACATTTACTCACTTTGAGAAGCTAAAGAAGAATTCTCACACACGGTACAGACTCCCATGTCTGTGTGAGCACTCTAGAGTGGTAGAGTACATGTCCCATTTCCGCAAAATCATCATCGGCAACGACCTCAACCCGACGAACTGTGTTTCTACGGCAATAACGGCCGACCACATGGACATCACTGAATACAACGCTTGAATGGTGGAATCCAATGGCTGTCAATTCCAAGCCATAATCCTTATCGTGGCGGAGGGAATTTGTAGTTGGGGGAAACCTCGTCTCTGATGGAGATTTGCACCATCGATCAATGTGAACAACGGCTCTGCTGGACTTGTGGAAAGCCGTATCATATGTTGTGCAACTGCCAAAAGCGGTAACAACTAGCCAAAAAGGGGAGGGAAGTCATAGAAAAAGGGCGAGGAGTCAGGAAACGGCAAAGGATAGGAGTAGGTGGCGAGACTCTTGTTCGGTTGGAAAATTCTTTGTGGACCGATCGTCCATCTGATGAGCTCACATCAACACAGACAAGGGTTCATGATATTGCAAAGTTCAATGAGGAGTATGAGGAAAACCAACCGGTGATACTGGTACGGGTACAACTGAGAGGTTGTAAGAGTAGAAGAACGATACAGACACTACTGGATAGAGGAGCTTCTTACCGTTTCGTCAGCAATGACATGGTTAAAACGCTAGGTTTGCAGACCGATGTAGGGGTGTTTGAAGGAAAAACCGTCGATGGACAGCTGTAGATCCGTCGATCTTGTGAACTACACCGACTGCAAACAAGAGATCTGGACGACGTAACACTGTAAAGAACTTGCCCAACGAGCAACCACAAAACAATCCTCTGGTGGCATTTCCTATATCGGCACAATCACACATGACTAGAGCAGTGGATTAGTTAACATCATCATTAATTGCAGAAAGCAACACCTGCCACAGGTGGAGCCACCCACAATGTGGCCAAGAACGTGGCCAAGAGATACTTGAAGCATGGAGCCCAAGCGTATCTAGTCCATGTGGAAGCAGGGGGAGCAGAAGAAATTGCAGCTACTGAGATGACACCAATAGCCTCAATACCTGAAACCTTCGCAGCCGTACCGGAGGAGTTAACAGAGCTCATCGAGGAGTCCAAAGGGGTTTTTTTCGACAAACTATCCCGAGAGCTACCATTGCAAAAATGTATCGACCATCAGATAGAGCCCAGTAGTAGACCAAGAGTGAAGGGGACCTATCAGATTAGCGATCGAGAGATGAACGAACTTAGGAAGTAGCTAGACGAGATGCTCGGTCAGGGGTTCATCAGACCCTCCATGCCACCCTACGCGACATTTTTACTCTTCATAAAAAAAAACAGTGGACATATGCGGATGTGCAAGGACTGAAGTGTGTTGAACAACATCACCATCAAGAAACCATTACCTCCTCCAGTGAGCAGATGAACTCCGTTGAGCCCGAATTGATGAACTCTATTGGGCCCAAATTTTCAGCAAGATCTATTTACACATTGGCTATTATGAGATCCACGTATCTCATAAGAGCATGGAGAAGACAGTATTCCACATCAAATTTTGGCACTTTGAGTTCACAATTCTACCGTTTTGACTCACAATTGTCCCCAAGACATTTATGACGGCATGAACAACATTTTTTGCCCATTATCGACAAATTCGTCGTCATGTATGTCAACGATATCGTGCTGTACAACTGCACCTTCTGAGATCTTATAAAGGGAGATATTGTTTTGAAGAATCTCAAAATCTGAATTTGGTCTCCATTTGATCGAGTTTTTAGGCTACATCATCGGCTTGTAAATGAATCACCATGGACACGAAAAAAGTGGAGGCGGTCGGTGATTGGCCGACGCCCACAAGTGTTTGGGATTTCTAGGTGTTTTTGGGCTTCTCCAACTACTACCGTCGATTCGTGAAAGACGGTGCGTAAGTTTCAACGCCTCTCTCTGATCTTACATGGAAAACCATGGAATATAATTGGGAGGACAGCAAACAAGAGGCGTTCAACTCTTTGAGAAACGCTATGACATTGGTGCTAGTCCTATGATTGGAAAATTTTGTAGTGGAATACATCATGGTAACCAATGCGTTTGATTGAGCTATCAGAGCTTTTCTCTTCCAAGACAATGGCGGTGGCAAATAGCCGGTCGGATACATGTCGCAAAAAGTATGTGGGCATGAAATAAAAAACATGGTGTATAAGAAAGAGATGCTCACAGTAGTGCTTGCATTCAAGACATGGCCATGATACTTGGAATGTTGGTGATGTAATGTCCGTACCAACCATCACACACCAGAATATCTCAAGATCCATTAGGATCAAAGCCATTGACAAGCTCAATGGATGGAGTTCCTTGGGTCCAACTTTGACTACAACATCAAGACCGGCCTTGAAAACCAAATCCGACGGGTTCCTTAAGTCGGCGACAAGATTTAATGGTCGAGATCAGCACGTTGCTTGCCGAACGAGACCCGTACCTTATGAGGCTGCTTGCGAAGGGTTACAAGGAATTTGGCGGGTATGAAGGAACCAAATTTGAATTGACAATCCCTACTGTGGACGGTAATGCACGCCCTAGGTCGTCGTTTCTCTAAAGGAGGAATTACGACGGATGCCATTGGAGGAATGCCATAATACTGGTCCAAGTGGACGCTTTGACAAGGACAAGATGCTTAAGAAGCTAGCAAAGTACTATTGGTGGGACAAAACAGAGGCCGACGTAGCGGTCTTCTACAAATCTTGTGACACTTGATAGTAAAAACATTCTTGTTGCACACGGCCACCTGGTCTACTTCGACCCCGACCCGTTCCAACAGGTACTATGAGAGTGTATGCTCTCAGGAGATTTAGCCTTGGTGTGTGGTGATCATAGTCGCAACAGAAAGATAGACTTAGAGATGTTTGGAAGAAAGATATGGAAAATCAGTTTAATCACGATGAACAAAGTACAAGGTATCTGTACTGTTTGGCCGGCTGGTCCTGGCCCTTGCCTACTGCTTTCCTAGCTTGCTGTAGCAAGCTACTTCCTCGTGAACCCAGTGATCTGCTTGCATCTGAACCTGGTACTCTACTTGCACCTAATGCCTAGTGTGAGAACTGCTCGGCCGTCAATTGTCGAGATCGACGGTCAATCCTCTCTCTAGGAGAGCCGCCCTATTCCTCCCGTATGCCTCCCGGCGGTGAGACCGATCACCGTGTTGCAGCACACGCCACCAGAATATTGCGACCGCGCACAGTCGCATTCAGCGATCTTGCTATCACCGTTGACCACGCGTGTTGTTGGGAGCTCACCTCCGAGAGAACCCCTCGGTGGGTAGCGTGACTGTTACGTCACTTATTGCAAGGGAGACATGCAAGCCCGAGTTGTGTGTTTGGAATACGCGCTCGCAGGTGCGAGCAAAACGCCCCTTGCGCCGGCGTACTCCACATGCCGGCGCGAAGTTGCTCGCTCCTCCTCCTTCTCCACCTCGCATCGTCCGCCAAGCGGAGGTGAGCTTGAGCGTTTGCACGATTTCCGAAAATTGGAAGTATCACCCAGATGCCCCGAAAAGTCGGTCGAGGCCCTGAGTATGCCAGAAAAACTAGGGGCACCTCGTTACATGTACGGGTTGCGCTGACTTTAGCATGGACTTCTTGACGGGTCTGCTTGCCACTCCTCAGGGATATGATGCCATCCCTGTAGTGGTTGACAGATTTTGTTACATATTGCACTATAGTCCGACCACAACTACAGTCCGCGTAGAGGAGACAGCGCAACTGTTTCTAAACCAGATCGTATGGCTACACGACGTGCCACGTACCACTTGGGCTGAAAAGCCGCCCACCGTCGAACTCGCACACAACTCTGCCGCTTCCACTGCAACTAAAGCCGCGCAAGAATCCTTGGATTCATGAATCTGGGTCACGAATCCCGAATCCGGACCCGGATTCAGGAATCCGGATCCTGGGTCGGGTCTCATATTGGGATTTAGGAATCCACAGACGAATCCTTGGAGGGAGGGGGGGAGGGGGCAAAAAAATTCGGAAGCAGTTTGGTTCAGGCCCAACGTTGGACTTTCGAAGCCCGTTGTTTGGACTTCTGAGTCTTTGATGTCTGCATTTGGAGGTCGCCGGCCGACCGTGGCACTCTCATGCACGTAGCAAGCATGTGCAAAGTCAGTGACCTTGCACATGCACAAGACATTGGCGGCCGCTGATCGTTTGCACAAAACATGCAAAAGAATGGCAACGATACACACAAGATTCAGGTCCTCACACGTTCGCACGGATGTTGCAACCGTGCGAACACCTGATTTGGACAAATGTTTGCATTTCCCGAGCCTGAGGTGTCAGGATGTAGGGAGGTCCGGTGTCAGGCCAGACGAACGCGAACTTGACCGCTTGGTTTGGATGTCAGGCCAGACTTGATGAGTTTTGTTCCTCGCTGTTACTGGTTCACTATGGGCACGATTGCAAAGCTTCGGATGGTCAGGAAACTTGGGGGGGGGGGGGGGGGGGAGGGAGTGCTGGAGGAACCACGAGGTTGTTTTTTTTGCATTGGAGCTGACACGTGGCGCACCAATCATGTACCACGGCGACCGCTTCCAGAGCTTGGAGCCACTGCGAACAAGTACATGAAGACTGCGAAGATGGTATATAAAACCATCCATAGTCCTGTGCCTTTGCACAAGTCAAACCCGCTTAATGTTCCACAATAGCAACAGCTATAGTGCGACATCATAAGAGTGAGTTTGCCAGGATGCGTGAATCCTACACGATTCGCGAATCCTGGATTCGGATCGGCGAATCAGAATCCACAACTAGATTCGGACTCACGAATCCGGATCCAGCTTGAGATTCGCGAACTGGATTCGGTGTGCACCCTTAACTACAACTGGTAAAAATTCTTCCAAAGTGGTGTACGGCCAAATTCGCACCACACCGACAGGATTACAGGGTCAGAGTAGCATCCCTTCGGTTGACATTCACCGGCAACACTTTGCAAGCGTCTCACAGGAAACCTGGCAGATTGTCGCGAAGACCGAAGCAGCTATGAAGCGAGCAACTGACCGGCATCACAACAATGACGTATTTAGTGCTAGCGATCAAGTTCTCCTCTACTCTCCAAACGTCAAACTCCTAGGACAAGATTCTGCAAAGCACAAACCTTACTGGTTGGGACCTTTTAAGTAAGAGCAAATGCAAACCCAATTCGTCACTCGACTTTCCATACCTGACGGCATGGCGATTCATCCTGTCTTCTACATCAACAAGCTCAAGCACTACCGGCACCCAAGTAGGAACTTCCTCGACAAAGACGCCGCACGTCCACCACCGATCCAAGTGGACGGGGATACGGAGTACGTGATTGAAAACATCTCCAGGCATCGATGCCGTGGGAAAATGACAGAATACATGGTCGAGCGGCACGGCGACGATGCCTTGCACAATAGTTCGGAACCCTACCACACTCTCTTAGACATCAATCATCTGGTCAACGACTCTTTTCACTGTCACCGGCCTCCGTCTGTTAGGGCACCGAGTCATCACGGCTAAAAGGCGGGGAAGTGTTATGTCCATAATGTGCATGAGTCCGTAAACTCTGTGCATGGGCATTTCTATCTTTACATTCATGGCACCTTCGGACGACTTCAGGATTTTTGGGTCGTTTTGGCCGAGGGCATATCGGCCAACTGTCCTGACCTCCGGTGTTTCGTTATAGAAGTTTCAGACAACTTTGACCTTCCAAGAAGGTCAACACAAGTGTCGCGAACCATTTCGATGTTTTGCTAGTATTCGATGGACTTCTCCATGTCGCTAGACTCTTGTAAAGAAGCGTCTCGATATTCTGAAAGCTTCTCAGCGGAGCTTCTCAAATCAGCCACTCATGGCACGACCTTGCATGCATCGCTCGGCCTGAGCACCGATGACCCGACATATACCTCATTCTCATTCTCGGGATTGTATGTATGTGCTTGACGCACTCGAAACTTCTAATCGAAGTACAATTACAACCTGATACGAATTATCCATTTGTCCCCAAGCATCGAACTGTCTTTTGTCATGCACCTCATCTCCGTAAACCACCTACGTTATGCTTGGTGAATCTGTCAAAGGTTGCTTTTGAGAAATTCTACTCAGAAGTCAGATGGTTTCAAGAATATTGAGGCGTGTCCTTTTGAAAGCCCAATTCCATTGAGAATTTGATCAAACAACATTGAGAAATCGATACGGTTTGTGATGATTTTGTCGACACTTCTGGAAAGAGGTTGAATGTGTTTGAACCTTCTTGAACACAACAAAAGAGGTTGGGGAAGATGGCTGAATAGCTCTCGACTACACGTCGTAGGAGTCCTTAGGTTTTCGCTTGGTAGGCCATGAATGTATAGATAGTATTTCTCGTGTGCGGATTTTAACGGCTAGTAAAAGTGAGTGACATTGAAAAATCCAAGCTCAAATCCTCATGTTGATGGCTTATTCATCCATAGCTTTGTTTTTTCAGTTTTTTTTTCAAGGAGCCCCATTGGAGGTTGCAACCATAGATTGAGGCCATGATTGGCAGCTCCGTGTGTTTAGGTTCCGACATTGCCACATAGCCTGACTGTTGCGGATTGGACGGAATCCTTGCGCGACTAGGCCAAAACCGCGGTGCTTGGGGGTCTCCGACCCTCAAGCCATCCCGTCCAACCGCCCACAGTCCCAGGGAACCCGGTTTGAGCCACGTGGCTCCTTCGATCGGTCGGCGTGGCAGTGCCACGCTACACTCTCCCCCGCTAGGAGTGAGAGTCGCTTCGGCATCTCCGGTAATTCCGACGTGGGATTTGAGCCCTGGAGCTCTGATACCAATGTAGCGGATTGGACGGAATCCTTGGCCGATTGGGCCAAAACCGCGGTGCTTGAGGATCTCCGACCCTCAAGCCATCCCGTCCAACCGACCACAGTCCCAGGGAACCCCGCTCGAGCCACGTGGCTCCTTCGACCGGTCGGCGTGGCACTGGCACGCTACACTGACCAATTTGACACGTTGAGCCCCAAGAAAGAGATTTTCCCTCTCTGTTCAGCTCTCTATGTAAGTTCAAGCAAGGGTTAAAGTTTGACCTTGTTTTCGCAACATGAGCGAGCATTCGTTCTCGTTGATCTTCTCAATGTGGTGTTTTCCTGCTCGATATTGAGAAGCGATTTTCGAAAAAGAGTTTTTGGGCGCCAGGAACGCTGATCGACTTTGGAAGTCTACTCCTTAAGTCAAACAACGTTATTGTATGAAGGTGTACACGTTCTCCCTCTTGCTAGTACATCCACTAGTTTGAAGTCATGTCGTTATGTTGCAAATTCGACCCGTGGACCAATCTATCTACAAATTGATCAATGCAAGCATGGCGCACACGTTGTGAGTACAAGCAGCTGAGTAAGGAATCCAAAAGTGAAGACGAATGCGACAAGTCGTCACACGTGCAGAAAAAATGACTTTGGAAGTCAGAAATCTGGAGGCGACTCCAGAAAAATGTCGAAAACATTCACCCACGTGGAGTGAAAGCCGTAAGAAATCCATAGTCCACCACTTTGGCCACTTTGGTAGCTAACACGTTTCTGAGGGAAATGTGGCCCTGAACCGATGCATTGATTTTGATATTGATTCTATGGTAGGGAGGCGGGAGGCGGCACGCGAAGTTGTCCGCGAGAGCTCGCAACTGTAACCGAATCCGCCAAAAAAACTTGCGAAAGCGAATGAGGAATCACATGACTCCTGCTGATTTCTTCTGATTCTAGTCGGCTGTCGGTCTACGTGGTAGGCTTCCCAACATGTGGGAAACGTCTTATATGCAGAAACGGCAACACTCAGTCGGAAAGCCCGTCATCAAGAGGTTTATCTATAAAGCATTGTAAAACCACGTTTCACCAAATCTGAACCTACATCGACGTGCAAATTTGAGTTTCCTTTGCACGTCAATTGAGGAAATTGAAGAAGGAAGTTCGGAAGCTTCGCCTTGCGGACGCGGCGTCGCATCGCTATCCAGCGTCGCTACGTGCATGCAACTGGACATGGACGAACTAGGATGTAGCCGTTCTCCCGAAAAATCAGGGTAGCTGTCCACCCAACTCGGAGATTGATAAGAGCGAAATTGACGGATTTCAAGTTGCAGTCTAGCTGACTCGAACCGTTTCCCTCTTACATGTAGAATCAACGAAGTATCAAAGACCGAGAGGGAAAACGAGGAAACCCTAGAATCAAAATCATTGAGTCTGCATCGGTTCAGGGCCTGTGACAAGCACTCGCTCGACTGGTTGCCTAAGCACATGTCAGCAATGACTGATGCCGCGTCATCCTGCCTGACCATTCCCCGCTTGAAGGGCATACTACCAAACTCACTACCAAGCAGGAGAACACCACACAAGATAGCGACATGAGAGCAGAAGGCGAACTTTTTGTGGCGGCGGCGCGTCCGGAGAGAATTTCTCGAGGAAGGCGACGCGGCTGGCGCCCTGAGAAGCTGCTTCAGCTCCGGCGGCTCGTCCATGGCGCGTCGAGCTTAGACCCCTCGAGCAACGTAGCCCGAACCGCCCACGTGGGCTGCATGGCGAATCGCGGCCGGGCCAGCTGGTCACGCCAGGGTGGTATCGCGCTCGTCCATCACCGCGTGCAGAAGTGGTAAACGGCAGGGGCATCATCACACATGCGGCATGACTCAAGCTGCGAGAGCGCATTCCCGGCATTGCGGGCCGCGTTGGCTTGGGCGAGCGGGAACCCCGACCCGCACGCGTCGGCTTGCCACCATGCCGGCATTCCGCGCTTCCGCGCAAAGCCTTAACCCAAAAACGCCCTTGGCGACCGCGCCCACAGCCGACGGCCGACGACCGGCTACCACCTGGGAAGTATCTTTGTCCTTGCACTTCATGGGTAGAGCGAGGGCCCTCAGTCAGTTTCCGCCTCGGACATAAAACGAGGGCTTGGTTGTTTGAGATCCACGCCGACCATGCACGCGGTTCCAGCGGCCCATGGTGCATGTCGCGGCGTCATGACCCGGCCATGGCCCCTGGCTCATCATGCGCCACGCAACGCATGAGCCGAGATTGAGGAGCTCATACGCGACGCAGCGTCACTGTGACGGCGTCACGCACGAGCCCATGAGCGCCAGCCTATGAGCCGTCGCGCATAAGCTCCATCTGCTGCAGGCTGTGATTCTGCAGCTCCTGCATGCTCCAATTTGAAGAGGAAAAGAAACGGCCACGTAGCAGCCTTTCCGTGAACGGTGTCCCGACTCG
>SZWC01004388.1:144933-166328 GCA_023375785.1 Penium margaritaceum
TCATCACCGGTCTTCCTATCTTCTCACTTTTTGAGTCGCAAGTGAAAAGTGTATGAAGACTGATAGCTTAGGGGTGTCAATAAATCGAGACAAGAAGAATAAATTGAGACAAGAAGAATAAATTGAGAGAAGCAGGATCAATCGAGACAAGCAGAAGCAATTAAGAGAGAGCGATCGGAATTTGAACCGACTTACTTTTCTTGACAAAAAGTACACTTACCATCGCGCACCATCTGCAAAACGGCAAATGTGTGAATTATTCGACAATAGTAAGCTACGTCCCCCGTTGTGCAACCATCGTTAAATGCGGTCAGGGACATGTGCGAAGCAAGATCTTCTGCCGATGTTGAATGCAATGGAAATGATTTTCCCGCCCAGTCTGCCTCAACAGTTGCCTCGATCAAAAGCACTGGAAATCACGTTCAAACATGGCGTCGAGCTTTGGTGTGCGGTGCACGGCTCGTTTGAGCAGCAAATCACAAAGAGTGCGCTTTCTAGTCACTCTTGCTGTGTGAGCAAAGAGCTGTTGTCTTGTAGAAAACAGCAACACCCCAAAAATTCGAACATCCAGGAAGGGAATACTGGTTGATTTTTTTTTGACGGACGAAATCAACAAAATTGCATAGGAGTACTCACGAGCTTTTCAACGGGCCAAAAAAAACTCATAAACTGGTTTAGCATAGCGTCCGCTATGTGCTCCAACGTGCATCATTGTCTCTACGGGTCGAATTTGACCTTGCGCTTCAGATGCACTGTGCAAGCCTATGCATGATTTTGTATTTCTTCCTCTATCCAGGGCATGATGAGGGGAGATTTTTTCGTCGTCAAATGCCCATGCACAGCACCCTCAGCCTCTGAAACGATTTTCTCTGTCAAGTTTTCTATGGATTCTGTGCTGCTTGTTGTAGACGTAACCATGCCCTACTTGACTTTGTTACGTCTCCGTTCTGGGTCCGATTAGGGAACTGTGTAGACATTCTTCCCTCGTCTGCTTCCTCCTCCATTTTTTGAGAAAACTGTTTTCCGGATGTGCTCTCATGTCATGCCTGATAAAGAGTAGGGAGTTGACCTCTTACACGGGCGTTTCTTGAGCAAAGTTGAACTAATGCCCGGCATCTCCCTTGCACACGTCTTATCACCCCACACACGCTTGTTGCTCAAAGTCACAAACATGACTTGAGAACGGTGCCCCAAACCGCAACCATCGGCTGCGGCTGTGGTGGAAGGATGTCTTTGAATCCGTTCCTGTCACAGGAACCATCGGAGGAAGCCCTGTTTGGCACTCATGTAAAAAGGAACTCATCGCACGGAAGCTTCTGTGAATCTTCACAGGAAATGGCTACACAAATGTTTTTTGTTTTTTTTTTTTTGCAAAACATCTCACGACAGGGACTGTTACCACCATCAAGAATCTTGTTAGAAATATTATCTTGAGATTACTTGTTGGGCAGCTTCTCCAAATCATTGCGATGAGGGGAGGTCTCTGCTACATTCAAAGTAAGAAAAAAGAAGAAAAAAGAAGGGTTCGGTCATGAGATACCCGAATAGTAGAAATATAAAACTGATCCGCCCGTCGTCGAGTGAGAAATAACCTAACTACCCATCAGCCACCGCTACCGCCACACCAGTAACAAGGAAAACAGACAAAAATGCATGGCGAGACCACATGCCATGCGCTGACGACGCATGGTATGCGGCGCCCTCCGCTAGTATCACAAAACATTTCGTTGAAGGGTTTGTGATTCTAGAGGGGGGAGGTTTGTTTAGAGTTTGAGGGGAGTTCGAGACTCCCCATGCGTTGAAAGGGAACCTGCTGGGCGCCGCTACCGCGGGGCCCAGCAGGAGCCCGCACAAAAAAAAAACCCTAAAACCTCGAATGTAATTCGGGGTATGGTTTGAATGCGGTTTGTGTATTTAAATGATAGGTTTGCGTTCACAAAAAAATATCCAAAATGAAAGAAGGGCGTTTTCGCTCGATCACGAGGGAGCGATCTCCGCATGCAGGATTTTTTCATGCTCGCCCGTCGACGCATGCCGCGAGCGAGCATGATTTTCGACTGGGCTTTTGAGTATTTTTTTTGCCGCTACCGGGCGGATCAGAGTCACACTTTGCGTTTTATGGGTATCTGAGCTATTTGGCCCANGGTTTGCGTTCACAAAAAAATATCCAAAATGAAAGAAGGGCGTTTTCGCTCGATCACGAGGGAGCGATCTCCGCATGCAGGATTTTTTCATGCTCGCCCGTCGACGCATGCCGCGAGCGAGCATGATTTTCGACTGGGCTTTTGAGTATTTTTTTTGCCGCTACCGGGCGGATCAGAGTCACACTTTGCGTTTTATGGGTATCTGAGCTATTTGGCCCAAAAAAGAAAGAGGCATCTTTGATGGCAGAGGACGCTGGTCACGATTAAAAGTTTGTCCACGTGGGGATGTCTTCCTCCGAGGCTGCATCCACGGCCAACTCCGCTGCCATCCGCCTGATCTGCTACGCCTGTGCCCGCTCCAGCGCCACCGCCCTGCACCGCTTCAGGAGCGTCCGCGACGACCACACCCTCTTCACCACCATGCTAAGCCAATGGCTGCTAAGACGCCTCTGTCGCCGACCGCAACAATCCCTGCCCCAGTCCACGCCAGAGGCCCCCAGCTCCTCCATGGCAGGGAACACAAACTCCATGAGATCCTGCTCTGACACCTGCCGCCACTGTCTATGCTTCCTCTCCTTTTCTCGTACCGCGTCTTCCAGAGCCACCCCCAAGCTGCTGTGTGTGTGAAACCTGACCCAAGGAAGGTCGCTGTGCATCCGCAACGACCATGTCCAGCACTAGCATGTGGCCTGTTGCCATGTCAAAGCACATGAAATCTGGGATTCCCTCAGACAGCATGCCTCGCGACTCCTCCGTCACCTCTCCCATACCACTCTCCCACATCACAGAAGCCAGCTCCCGCACTACCGCGTCATGTACCGCCTTAGGAGCCCTGTCCCACGTGCATTGAAGCCGATGTTGGGTCGTGCATGGGTGGATGGGGACCCTCTCCGTACACACACACACACACACACACACACACACACACACACACACACACACACACACACACACACAAGTCAAAGTGTACCAGAGGCGTGCAATGGACAACCCCAGTCCAAACCGGCATGCCACTCGCTGGTGACATGCCTCTTGTGCCATATGCAGTTCGTCAATGATAGACCTCGGATGTGAAAGCAGCCAATCTCCACTGTGATCCCCCTGGATCCTTGTCAACAGCTACACATGTGGCCATGCCTACGCCTCTCCCAGGTATGGCGTCACCAAAGTTGTTTTTCTTAGACATTTTGAAAAACGTTGAAGAAAAAAAGGTACTGAAGTTTTTCACAATGTCAAAGAAAAATAAACACTACCGTGTTCCCTTCTTGGATTATTCTGGCCTGGCAGCTCCCTCGGAACCTCCGAAGCCACCTTGTTAATTCTAGGCTGAAGGACGTCTCAAATCCTGGTGGCACCTCCAAATCTGTCTGAGCGCCGCTCTTATCGTCAATTTGTTACTTCCTACGTTGCGCTCCGCGCGTCACACGCCCTGCTTCTGTTGCAACTTCCCTACATGGCAAAAGGTACTCTTAGGGGTGCGGTTAGTGGGTGGGACTCCTACATAACTCACTAGACGTGGGTCTCATGGGTACCTAAACTGGTGTGGGTAACCACATGGAGCACAACCGGTTGCTGAAAGCTCCCGCCAGAGAGTGGTACTTTGTAGTAACCCTCAAAGGTGCAGCATAGGTTCCCTCACCTCTAAGGCTTTCCTAGCCAAAAAAAAAAACCAAAAAAAAAAAAGTGAAGAAAAGAAGAAGGTCTGTTTGCCTCTTTGTAAGATTCACGGCACTAACGAAGGCCTTCAGGGCCGAAATCGGTCTTCCCATTTTCTTCCTCTGAGCACAGACCCCACCTACTTTCATCCTCCTATCTGTTTTTTCTTCATTCTGCAGCGCAACGATGCCTCTCCCCTCTCTGCCTTCCCTAGCTCATCCAACGTCCACTCATGTACCCATGCGTAGAGACATAGTAGTCTCCTCTGCTCACATACTGCTAGTCCAGGAATCTCATCTCACACCATAACGGGAAACCCCTCTAGCTCCGCCTCTTGTATCTCTCCTAACTCTTGTATCTCCCGTAACTCTTGTATCTCCCGTAACTCTCTTTCTCCTGTAATTCTTGTATCTCCCGTAACTCTCTTACCTCCTGTAATTTGTGTAGCTCCGTAATGGCCCCCCTCTGTCATTCTCCCCGCTCCACCTCCTCGCCTTGCTCTGGCTCTCCCGGCCCCGGCAGGTGCGATATGCACTGCACTGCATGCCAGGACTGAAGACGAGTGCAGATGAATGACAGCAGGGCCAGCTCTGCCACTGACATCAACCCTAGCCCACCCAACCGTATCAGTGAACATGTCTACCGCTCCGCATGAGCCACTGCCCGCTCCTCCCAGAATGTCTGCACGTCCTCCAGTCTTAGCAACCACCAAAGACACGACTCCACCCTCTCCTCAAACCGGGGAAATAATGCCGCCCACCACTCCAACGAGGCCGTCAGCTGCATGAGGTGTTGAAGTCGTTGGGTGACGCACTCTTGTATGATGTTGGAGGCTTCTTCAGCGTTGGTAGTTCTCATAAAAACTCGAGCGTCTCCTCCACTGCATGCACCGTCTCGCCCAGCTGCTCCAAATAGAATGCCTCTGTCCCAGTCGTGACCCCAATACCACCATCCCCTCCACAAATCAGGTCTATCACCATCCTATTGTCATGAGTTTCCCAGACAGTGCTAGGAATTTTCATGCATTGCCAGGCAACGCAGGCATGGCCAGGCATGGTCAGGCATTGCCAGGCATTGCTAGGCATTGCCCAACCATTGTCTAGGCATAACCCGGGCATTGTACGGCATGTTCAGCAGTGTTGACCTCCCTTACCGATGTGGTCAGGCCACATGGGCCGCGGCACAGCGGCCCACATTGATGCGGCATCGATGTGGGCCGCGGAGGGATTTTCCCACTGGCCCATACTTGGACGGCTGGCGTGTGACTTAGACACACGTGTCGATGCCCACTGTCCGAAGGAAAAACAACTGTAGGTACCCGTTCTGCACCACACTCTTGCTCCGCTTCATTATGGCTAGGTGCAGTGAACACTCACGATAATGCATGACACGTTCCTCATGCACCCCATTGGTGGCATTGTTGCTATGATTTTGCATCGGCTACTAGTGTGCTTCATCCACCTAATCTATCTTGCTTTGCTGGCCACAGTTTGATGGCCATGCATCATTGCATGGCCATCAAAAGCGCCGGACCAGCGGGTGTCGAGGCCCATGCGTCCATTGATTTTGCCACGACGGAAGTTGCCAGTGTAACACTGCATTTTTTTTTTCAATTTTTGTTTCCCCGGTTTCAAATCATTCAGCAACACTGGTTGCAAACCAAACACGCTGGGTTAGTAATGACCAATTCAACCCTAATTTGATGTCGAATTAGGGTCGGGGAGAGGGGGGAGTGTGGGACCGTCGTCAGTACCAAGCGTCATAGCTCGATTCTCGGTACAGTAACTAAGAAATACTGTCTTACGCGTTGACGAGCATGGCGTAGCATAGCCATTCGCAGCGTTTAGGAGCGGCAAGGTCTCGAGACCTCGTCGCAAAGACACGAAGTACCATGCCTCCTAGGAGGGCTTCTCCCCTGCCGCCTCTCTCAGTGAGCAGCAGCACACGACTCCAGAGTAGTAGCAGTACAACGGCTCTGTCCGTGTCGTCACTCCCATCTTCAACCCCGCACCCGTCGGGCGGCTCCATGGCGATTTCCTCATGCTCGCCCTGTCTCGCCACTGCCTCCCCGTGCCCACCTGCTCCAAGAGGCCCGGCTTCTACTGTGGCTCTTGTGGTGTCAGCCTCGGCGGAACTTGTGACCGAATTTGTGGACACTTCGGCAAAGCAAACAGCAACTTGCAGCAGTGTGACCATCCTCCTCCGCTCGCCTGCGATGTCTTGGGGCTTGAGCGCAAGCCCCGGCCTCCTCATGGCTGGATGCCAGCATGTCCAAGGCTGTTCAATGGGACTGGCGAGAGCTGGAGCACCACGGCAAAGCCTATGGCATGGGCGCAGCTGTACGAAGAGCGCCAGAGGGCTGCCGCTCTGGAAAGGGCAGGACTACCGCAAGATGATGATGAATTTCTGCAGGACTTCCAGGCGGAGCAGCAGTCGTCCGACTTGCACGGCAGCAGCAGCAACAGCTGCAGCAGCAGTAGCAGCAGCAGCAACAGGAGCAGCAGCGGCTGCGTCTGATGCAGGCCACTGCGAACATGCTTCAGACAAGCATGCTCCCTCATTACGAGACAGCAGCAAACAAGGCATGCCAGTCTGCAATTGTGAAGCTCATGGCATGTGCGGCGTTTCCCATTTCGTTCTGCCGTGAACCTGTATGGATGGACGTCGTGAGGATTGCTAAGCACACCAATGGGTCGTTCAGGCTGCCAGGTCGGAGCACAGTCGTCGGTGACATCCTGGCAAAGTTGGATGAGAATCTTGAAGCCTTGGACGCCTCCTTGAAGCAGAGCTTGGACAATCTACAGCGTGACGTTGGCGGTCGATGAGTGGTCGGACACGCAGCAGCGCCCCATCTACAACGCCATGGTGGTAAACGCCAAGGGAAGCTGCTACTTCTTCAGCCGGGATGCGATCGGGCTCGTCCATAATGCCGACCACATCAGCGCGATAATTGAGCTCGCCATCGACCACGTTGGGGTGAAGAACGTGGTGTCGGTGGTCTGCGACAACACCGCCGTAAACAAGAAATATTTCGACGACCTGAAAGGGAAGTACCCCGCCCTCCTTTGGCAAGGTTGCTGTGTACACAATATTGAGCTGGTCATGAAGGACGTGTGCAAGTCCGAGTGGGGGGCTAGTGTCCTGTCTTGAGCTGAGAAGGTGGTAGCTTTCTTCAGAAACAATGACATGCCGAGAACCTGGCTGAACCAGGCTTCGAGGGGGGCGGGTGCTGTTGCCGAAGTGTGATACCCGGTTTGCGAGTGCCCACACCATGCTCCAGTGCCTCCTGGACATGCGTCCTTTCTTGTTGAGCCTTGTGAATGCCAACTCTTGGAATGAGATGGGTGGGCAACATGATGGTACATTCGAGCAGAAGTAGAAGATGGTGCGTAAAATCATTCGCCGGTGGCGCACAACTCCGCCAGCTGCGTGACCTCTTTAACCCCCTTGTCACAGTGCTGCGCCTTGCGGACTCTCCAGGTGGTGCGTCAGGAGAGATCTACGAGGGTCTCCTTGACGCCACGGCAGATCTCAAGGCCATCGGCCAGCCCAAGGGGGGCAAACCTCTGCGGGTGGCTGCACAACATGTTAGGACAGCCATGGCCAGCCTTGCAAGGCGCTGGACCAAGGACATGAGCTGCCCCCTTTATGCAGCCGCTCGGCGGGTGCACCCCACCCACTTTGGCAATGACCTAGGCAGGGATGTCAGCATGGTGCAGGCATGGGCGCAGGTGGTGGACGCCTTGGTGCCGCAGCGGAAGCATGATGAGCTGCAAAAGGAGTTGGACGCTTTCCAGCTTTGCCGTGTGATGGTGACTGTCATACTGCTGGTTACTTAGCGGCTCACTGAAAAGGCCAGAGCTGTTGTGGCTTGAGTCATTAGGAAGGTCCTGCCGGCATATGAGTGGGCTTCACTCCACCTTGCCCACCTCCCCAACCTTCTTGCCCTGGCATTGAAGCTGCTCACGCAGCCATGTGCTTCTTCTGATTGTGAGCGTGCATTTTTGACGCACCAGCTCATTCACACTGCCCGCAGGAACAGGTTGCATGTGAAGACGCCGGAAACTTTGGTCCGTGTCAACGTGCGCCTGAGGAAGCAGTACAAGGGAGAGAAGGGACGACGGTACCATGATGCCAGCTTCCTTCCTGAGGATAAGTCCGACTGTGAGGATGACGGAGAGATAGTGGAGGAGGTGCAGGAGGACAATGAGGGTGGAGGGGAGAGGGGAGCTGACAGCTCAGATGAGGAGATGGAAGAGGAAGAGGAGGTGTTTGTGGAGGGGGAGGAGGAAGAGGGGCAGGGGCAGCAGCAGCAGCAGTAGCAGCAACAGCAGCAGCAGCAGAGGGCCCCTACAGTGGTGATGGTGGATGATGGACCATCCTATGCCCGGCTGGTGCAAACCCAAGAGGAGGTGGAGATGTGGGAGGAGGAAGCTGCGGGGAATGGATCTTTAGAGGGAGCAGGTTCTGGTGGAGGAGGTGCAGCAGTGGATGCACAGGATGAGGGTGCAGCAGAGGGTGGAGTTGGTGGCAGTGCAGCCCAGAATGCAGCAGCTGGGGGAACAGCAGAAGAGGGTGCAGGTTTGGCTGCCACAGTGGGAGAAGGTGCTGGTGCAAGTTCTGCAAATGACCAAGCTGAGGATGACCAGAGCAGTCCAGCTGGCGATGCTGTGGGTGGAGGGGCAAGCATGGAAACGAGGAGCACTGCAAAGGTTGCTGTTTCTGCTAGATTGGCTGTCAAGGCACTGGCTGCAAAGAGGGCAGCTAGAGCAGCAGCAGCTGCCAAGGCAGCTAAAGCAGCAGCAGCTGTCAGTGCAGCTAGTAAGGAAAGGAAGCGTAAGAAGGGAGCAGACTAGAGGAATGATGTTGCATTGCTGTGCCCTTTGAAAACTAAATGTCATGTTTTTCAAGCACCTTCCTTTGCCATGTTGGACCATGATGCAACACCTGGTGTAAATGTTGACAATCAGAACAAATGTCTCTTTGACTGTATACAATATGACATGTGAAAGATATGCCGTGGAATGCACATGGTAGTGTAGCATGGTGAAGCATACATTCTGGTCGGCTGTGCCAATGTCATGTTTCAGGCACTGATTTGAAGAAAAAAATGACTGAATGATGACTGACTTTGCCTTAGTACAATGTCATAGGGGGCTTAGGTTGAGCCCTTAAAACTTTAATCCCTCATTCCCATAATGTCGTGTACACTAGTAAAAAACTAGTAAACAGACCCCCCCCCCCCTCATAAGAGCTCCCGGGTTGCCGGGGTGGCCGATATGGCCAGGGACCACATTGATGTACCGAGGTGCCCATCGATGTACCACTGTTCGAGGGGCCTAGGTCAACACTGATGGTCAGGCATGGACCACACATTGCCAGGTGTTGCCAACCATTACCCAGGCAATGCACAAGCTTTGCCAAGCATTTCCAACCATTACCCAGGTATTGCCACGCTTTTCCATGTATTTCCAGGAATTTCCAAGCATCCCCAAGCATTGCTAAGGCATTTCCAAGCATTTCCAAGCATTGCCAGGAATTTCATAGGCATTTGTAGGGATTGCATTGGTGTTTTGAGACATTGCCCAGGGGTTTTCCACGCATAGCCAAGCATTGCCAAGGCATTTCCAGGCATTGCAAGGCATTGTCAGACATTGAAGGCATTTCCCATGCATTCACTAGGCACTGCCAGGTGCCTAGGCAATCGAAGGAATAATTGGGCAGTCAACTCACGATGGACGATGAATGTAATGACAAAATGCCTAGGCGCAGACGTTAGGGACATACATGTCAAAGACAAAACATATCACCCCTTTTAGCCATGACGACCTTACGCATCAGGCAATGCCGACAAAAATCTGGCAATGCCCAAAAATTCTTGGAACATTCTGACAATGCAATGTTGAGGAATGCCTAGCAATGCCTCGAGAATGTCTCGTGATGCCTCGCAATGCCTCGTAATGCTTGGAAATGCCTTACCATGCCTCATCATGCCTCGCAATGCCTTGGCAATGCCTTGAAAGGCCTAGGCAATTTCTAGTGATGCTTGGAAACACCAAACACTGTCTACAATACCTTTTCATGCTTACACAATAGCCCAAAACGCAAGGGCATGGCGTGGGCAATGCCTAGGAATGCTTGGGCACTGTTGTGGCAATGTCTGGCAATGACCCATGGATTATTGGAAAGCCTGACAATTCCTGACAATCCCTATGTAATGGCAAGGTAATGCTTGGTAATGACTAGCAAGGCCACACCAATGCATGGCAATGCCTCACAATGCTTGGGCAATGCATGATAATGCGTGGTTAATGTCTAGATATCATTGGGCAATGCTGGCAACCTAGGCAATGCTTGGCAATACCTTGACAATGTCTTGGTAAATTCTGGCAATCCGTGACAATGCCTGGACAATGATTGGCAACGCTGACATAATTCCTAGAGATGCCTCGCAAGTCCAGGGCAATGCCTTGACAATGCATGGGAAAATCCGGAGAATTCTTGGCAATGCTTGAATATGCCTGAGCAATGCCTAAGGATGCCTAGGCTATTCGAGGCAGTTCCTCGCAATGCCTTGGCAATGCCTGGACACTGTGTGGACAATGCCTAGGCAATGTCTGGCAATGATCGACAATGCCTGGGTAATGCTTGGAAAATTCCTGTAATGCTTGGCAATGCCTCAACAATGCATTGACAATGCATGGAAAATGCATGGCAATGCATGGACAATGCCTGTCAATGTGGTGAAATGCATAGGCAATGCCCATGAAATGTCAGGTAATGCTTGGAAATTGCCTGCCAATGCCTGGAAAATGTCTAGATAATGCGTACACAATGCCTCATAACTTCTTGCAATGCTTGGCAATGTCTGGCAATGTCTGGACAATGTGTGGCAATGAATGACAATGCCTTACAATGCTGGACAATGCGTGGCAATACCTAGGTAGTGCGTAGCAATGCTTTACAATGCATGGATAATGCCTGGCAATGCATAAGCGATTCCTGATAATGCCTACAATGCCTAGGGAATGCCTTGACAATGCCTACGTAATGCTTGGAAAGGCCTAGTGAATTGTGGCAATTCTTCGTAATGCCTGTGCTATGCCTTGAAATGCTTTACAATGTCCACACAAGGCATGGGAATGTCTGGCAATGCCTGGCACTGCTGGGGTTATGCATGGTAGTGCCTTGAAGTATCTAGAAAATGTCGCATAATGGTTGGCAATGCCTGAAAATGCCTGGGAATGCCAGGTAGTTCCTAGACAAATCCTAGTAATTATTGGCAATGCATGACAATGCCAAACAATGCCTGGGTAATGCTTAGTAATGCCTGGAACTGCTTAGATATTACCTGGTAAGGCCTGGGTAATGCTTGGCAATGCCAGGCAATGCCTCACAATGCTTGGACGATCCCTGGGGAATGCCTAGTAATGCCTGGGCTATGTCTAGAAAATACCTATCAATGCCTGAAAATGCTCGAGCAACATCTTGGCAATGCTTTGACAATGTCTGGCTATGCCTAACAATCCTTGAGCAACGCCTAGCAATTCCTATAAAATGCCTATGTCCATCTAGTGCCTAGCACTAGATGGAAACTCCTGGAAAATGCCTCACAATACCGTGAGAATACTTGGCAATGCCTCGCAATGCCTGGAAATACTTGGGAAATATCTTCAATGCCTAGGAATGACAGGAAATACTTGGAGGATGTCTAGCAATGCCTGGCAATACGGGGACAATGCTTGGCAATGAGTGGACAGTATCTGGCAATGCTTAGATACTTCTTGGACAATGCTTGGTAATGTTGGCAATGCCTAGACAATACCTTGACAATGTTTGGGAAATGTTTAAACAATGCCTAACGATGTGTGGGCAATGTCGGACAATGTTTGTGCAATCCCAGGTAATTCCTGGCAATTTCTCAGTAATCCTCGGCAATGCCTCGGTAATGCCTAGCAATACCTGGACTACGCTTGGAAATGCCTAGCACGGCCTGGAAAATGCATCGTAATGCCGAAATATGCTTGAGCAATGCCTACTAAATGCCAAAACGTTCATGGGAAATCTTATGGAAATGCCGGCAATGCTTGGCAATGCCTAGAAATGCCTAGACAATGCTTGGGGATTCTTGGCCATGCCTAAGCAATTATTGACAATGCCTGCCAATACCCAGAAATTCCCGTGCCTATCATTTCCGATCATTGCCAGGCAATGCCTAGCTATGATAGGAAATTCCTGGATAGTTCCTAGCAATGATTGGGTAATACGAGGCAATGCCTCACAATTCCTCACAATGCCCGGACAATGCCTTGCAATGCCTGGCAAAGATTGATAGTACTTTGAAATGTCTGGCAATGCCTGGAAATTCTTGGACAATGCCTAACAATGCATGGACAATGCGTGCGCAATGCTTGGAAATGCCTGACAATGCATGTGTGAATCCTAGGAAATGATTGGAAATACCTCGGCAATGTGTGAAATTCCCAGTAATGCCTGGGCAATGCTTGGCAACACTTTGGGAAATGCATGGCAATGCCTAGGTAATGTTTGGCAATGCCTGGTTAATTCATTGACAATGCCCAGGTAATGCTTAGCAGTGCCTGGAAATACCTGGCAATGCAAGGAAATGCTTAGACAATGTTTGACAATGCCTTGCAATGCATGGCAATGCCAGGGCAATACCCGAAAACATATTGAAGTGCATGGACAATGCCTGGAAATGCATGGAAAATGTCCATGAAAGCTTGGATAATGCCTGAAGAAGCCTGGAAAATGCCTGGCAATGCCTGACAATGCCTTGGCAATGCCTGACAATATCTGGACAATGCATGTATGGGAAATGCTTAGGCAATGCTTGGGAAATGCCTCGTAATGCATAGAAAATGCGTGGTAACCTTTGGAAAACGCCTAGGTAATGCTTCACAATGTTGGGCAATGCCTGAAAATGATGGACAATGTTAGGATAATGCCTAAAAATACCTTGCAATACTTGGATAACTCCTCGTAATCAGTGGGAAATGTCAAGCAATGATAGGGGAATGCCTCGGTAATACCTTGCAGCACCTTGCAATGCCAGGCAATGTGTGGACACTGCATGGACGATGTCTTGGCAAAGTCTGGACAACGCCTGACAATACCTGGATAATGACTTGCAATGTTTGGGCAATGATTGACATTTCTTGGGCAATGCCTGGCAATGCCTAGCAGTGCCCTGCAAATCCTGGAAAATGCTCTGTCAATACTTGGCAATGCCTGAAATACCTGGGTAATGCGTGCTGATGCTTGGAAATGCATGGGTAATGCCTGGCAATGTCTTCGCAAGGCCTGGCAATGCGTGGGAAATGCTTAGACAATGCTGAAGAAATGCTTGGGGAATGCCTCGGCAATGCGCAGGTAATTCTTGGAAAATGCTGAAGAAAGGCCTGGTGATGTTTGGACAATGCATAGAAAGGCCTTGCTATTCTTGGAGAATGTGTGAGTAATGTCTGGCCAATATTTGGATAATGCCAGGCAATGCCTGGCAATGCCTAGGCAATGCCTCAACAATGCTTGGCACTGCCTGCCAATGCCAGGGAAATGCCTCACAATGCTTGGACAATGCCTTGTAATGCCTTGGCAATGCCTTGGCAATGTCTGGCAATGCTCGTGAGATTTTTGGATAACTTGGCAATGCCTGGCAATGCATGTGAAATCCATGGAAAACACCTCAGCGGTTTCTTGCAATGTCTGGCTATGCCAAGCAGTGTTTGTGTAGTGCCTTCCAATTCCATGATAATGCCTGCCAATGCATAACAATGCTTAGAAATGCCCATCAATGTTTGGATAATGCCTAGCAATGCCAAGAGAATTCCAGGAATTCCATGGCAATGCTTAGGCAATACCTAGAATGTTTGAGTAATCCCTTACAGTGGCTGGCAATGTCTGGATAATGCCTGACAATACGTGGGTAATTCCTTGCAATGCCTGGTAATGCCTGGTGATAGTGACAATGCGTGGATTGGCACAAGAAGTGAAGGAGCAGAGCAAGTGATGGTAGCACCAAGCAGAAGCAACAGAAAGTGCAGAAGCATGGAAGCGTGATGGGAACAAGAAGTTGCCTGCGAGACAAGGGAGTTAGACGTTAATGAGGGCATGAGAACAAGCAGGAGCCAATGTAGAATGTTTTTGTGAAGAGTAAGCACAAGTACGGTGAGAGATATTGCTGTAAGCGATGATACCTTGATTTGTAAGCAGAGAAAAGCGTAGGAGCGAAAGTGATGGAGCAAAGAGATGTGAGAGTCAGAGCTAGGATTGGATTGTAAAGAATGAGAAAGCAAGGAATAGACACAGTTGAGACGCGGCGGCAAGGGCCACGGAACCCAAGGCGAACAGGATGAAAAGATTATTTTGAGTTGAACTAGGAGAGAATGAACATCCCTCATATATACATGACAAAGGAGTAGAGCAACGACTTCTTTCTGCTAGCCGGATGCTGGTGACACTTGTCACGTAATTAGGGGATAGCTTGACTGTTGGCGTTTAACAGTCAAGCGACTGGAGAGTCATTGGTCAAGTTGGTTCGGCCCAAGAAAAGAACCATTGTTGAGTCTCTTGGGTTTTTCTCAAAAAAGTAGCCTTTGTCAGAGTCTTTTTTTGACATGGACGATGCCTTGCAATACAAGGCAA
Organism: Penium margaritaceum; assembly: GCA_023375785.1. Classification (NCBI taxonomy): domain Eukaryota; kingdom Viridiplantae; phylum Streptophyta; class Zygnematophyceae; order Desmidiales; family Peniaceae; genus Penium; species Penium margaritaceum. Next base: position 159,399 of record SZWC01004388.1, read on the forward strand.
TGAGTGGGAATTAGCTAGCAATACTTGGCAATGCCTGGAAGTGGATGGCAATACAGGGGAAATGCCTGCGAATGCTTGAAAAATACTTGGGAAATGCCTAGTAATGCTTGGAAAATGTCTAGCAATGCTTGGATAATGCATGGTAACTCATGGAAGTGCTTGGCAATACCTTGTAGTGCCTGGCGAGTTCTAGGCAGTGCCTGTCAATGACAAAAAACCCCTAAGAAATGCCTAGAAATACCTCGTAGTGCATGGAAACTATTGGCAATGCCTGGCTATGCCTCGCAATTTCTGGGTAATGGTAGATAATTCTCAGCAATATTTGAGAATACGTAGAGAATGCCTGGGAATACCTGGATAACACCCCGTTAATGCCTATAAATTGTCGAAACTGGAATTTGACAGAGTCAGTCTCTCAGAATACTCCGAGGTCTCACTAGCAGTTCAGGTCCTAACCACTGTATCACCTTTTCTATTGTTCTACTGTGTATAATGAAGATTTGCATTCCCTCAAATTCAACCCACAAGTGTTCTACACATCCTCCTTCCCTTTGATTCTACGGCCCTCGCCGTCGTGTCTCCGTTGTCTTTCCTTTCTCGTTCATCTTTCACCACCCATACTCTCGCCACACTCTTTTATCTCTTTTCTCTGTCACCTTGGTACTTTGCTGAGCTCTTCTCACCTCAGTACAAAAATCGCTCCTGCTTTGCGCATTTTGTCCAAGTGCTCTCTTCTAGGTCACACTTTGATGCTCGAAGTCAAATTTGTTTCCTGGCATCCTCCATTTCTATCTAGCTCCTTCTTTTCAGCTCTGCCTCTTTCCCCCTGTCATATTTCTGTGCTTTGATAAATTCTGCTACTTCTACCTGCTTCTATCCCTGCTCAATCCAAGAATCTACTTCTTCTGACATGGTATGAGAGTTTCAGGCAACATTGCCTGGCTCTGTCTGAACAAGTGATCGTGTCTCCGCCATCATCGTCGCCTCCTACCGTCAATACTTCCTTCGGTAAACTCTATGGCTACTTTTACTATCTGTGCCATCTCGTCAACCTCTTTTCTCACCTCTACAAAGCTGTGATATCCATTGGTAAGTATCAATCTGTCTTACATCCGATCAAACACACATGGTGGTCTTTGTCCTCCGGTCTTCTTGCCATCTTGTCTTCTTGCTCGACCACTCACTTTCCTCCTTCAGCCACAGCTGACATCAGCATCATCATCTTGTAGTGCTCCTCAAGCCTTGACAACAACCTCGGCCGGTATTGCATACATTTTCCAAGATCAATGCTTGTGGTGACGTCCAACCTTTGCAGTCACCAGTCATCCACACCAGTAACTGGGTCACTTACTGCTACAACTTCATTGAAGTTGTCTTGTGCTCGTCTTCCTCGCTCTCTACTCATGTCAACTGCCTGTATAGTCATCATATAACCCTTTATCTGTAGATCTCATGCTCTTAGTATCTCCTCTATTGCTTCCGATTCTCTTTGTTGCCTCATGGCAAGGTCACCTCTTTGTTGCCGCATCTCCATCTTGAAGTACCATATACATATCCTCCTCCTCAAGCGGACACATCTGCTCCAATCTGCTCCATCAACACCAATATCATCATCAATTAGATTTCTTCCTCTTCAGTTATCTCAAACTACTTTGTATCCTTGGAGTGCCTCTGCTCCATCATTATCTTCTGTTGCTGCATTCATTTTGCTAGCTTCATCCGCCTCCATCTGCTCCACCTGTCTCATTGGCTTTATCATCATGTTCAACAACATCATCATCATCATCATCCTCATCATCAATCAAAATAATCAATCTGCATTTGTGGTTTTTCCCCTGTGCCCAGTCATCATCATGCTTATCAATTGATTAATCATTGATCAATCATCAGCTCGGCATCAGGATCTACATGTGTCACTGCCAGTGTCACAGTGACCTACACACATCCTGTCAAATCACTCAGTGCACGTGCTTCACCCTTGTGCCCAGTCCATCATCAATCAATCTATCAACCAATCTATCAGCTATCAGCTATGAGCAATCAGCATCTGAGGCCTGGCACTCAGGATCCACATGGATTACTACCCATATCGCGACCGGAAACAGATTTTCTCGCGGCGTGTTGTTACCTGTCTTCACTTTGCCACGTTCTACTCACCTCTCAGATTGGCAAACACGGCTTGTCCCGGTGTCCAGTATATCATCATCAACAATAAACGTCATCAGGTCCTCACGTACGTGGTCCGTCCTTGCGTCCAATTCATGGGTTATCAGCAGCATTCATCATGGTCGCAAATGTCTTGCCGCTGCTACTAGAATCGGGTGGATCTTGCCAATCTTCTCGTCGGAATTGAGCCAACAAGGACACTTTTGTATCCCTTAGAAGCATATCCCGAAGAAATGTCCCTGCTCATCCATCTTGCACACGTTGTTTGCCCTTGCATCCAAGTGATCATCATCATCAACCATCAATCATCAGCTTTGTGCACACGGTTTGCCTCTTTTCATCGTCAACATCCTTCAATCAGCACTATCAGTCATCATCGAACCAAGGTTATCTCCATAAGCAATATCATTTGGTGGACAAGGTTATCTACCTGGAGTTAGCTCATACACTGGATCTCACCACTGCCCATTCCTGCTTGTCGGGCTTGAGCCAAGAGGTGGAAACATTCATTTCAGTCGTGGCCTGTACTCCTAGAGATAAGCCTCAATCTACACCCATTGCACAAAGGACGTAACAGACAAGTTGCATCTGAGCTCCTTCTGTGAGGAGCGTTAAGACAACGCTCTCCTTCATCACACAAAATCATCAGCACACAAATTTCCAGCTCTGCAAGAATGGATAAAGTAGATCTTCCACTTATTGTCGTTGATGAAAACAGAGAAAATGTAACTGCATGGTCAGATACACTCCTGTTTCAAGCCTGCAACTGGTCATGAGATTAGGACCGGGTTGACTACTTTCTCCTAGATCGACGTGAAGAGAAGAAGAAGAGTTCTACAGAGTTGTGTGGAGTAGTACAGAGTTGTAAAGAGTTGTACGGAGTTGTACGGAGTTGAACAGAGTGGTACGGATTCGTAACAAGTTGTAGCAAATTCATGCGCAGGTGTATGGAGTTGTACAGAGTTTCATGGAGTTTTACGGACTTGTACGGAGCTGTACGGAGTTGTACATTATTGTACACAGCTATACAGAGTTGTATAGGGTTGTACGGAGTTGCATAGAGTTGTAGCGATTTGTACAGAGTTTTATGGGGTTGTACTGAGTTGTACAGAGTTGTACAAAGTTTTAAGGAGTTGTAAAGATCTATACTGAGTTGTACAGAGTTGTACGGAGTTGACTAGTATCAAACCAAAGGCCATCCCCAATACTATTGTCAAATTCTATAGATCATCTGTGACCGCCTCCGGCCACTCCTCCACCCTTCATACCATCATCACTTAAGGGATCCACGCACACGTCCTCTGCTTGAGAAACACATTGTTCAATAAGCATGGTAGAGAAACTGGATCAAGATAACCTACCGCAACCACACAAATATCCCCTCCCTCATGGGAAACATTGACCAGTTTCCTGCCTTCAATACTGATGAAGGGCAAGAGGACACACATGTATGCACCATCCAAATCTATGGACTCATCTTTGAAGATTTCCTGCTCAACTTTAGGGTAACTGACATTCTCCTTGAAGAACCCCTCTACCTCTTGCCTCAGGTAACTAGAGATGAGAGGAACCGCATGTATGCTGAAATAAGTCAACAAGTACGTTTGGGACTCCAAGCGATAACGCATAGGAGCCATCAAAGATTGGCAGAAAATCATCCTAGAAATCTTGGGAAAACGTGGTCTCATCTTCTAATCTCCCATTGAATAGCTTGCTCACCCTCCAGTCATACACACAACAAGAAAGCAACATTTCCCAGATTCGGTGGGGCTGTCTAGATGAAAATCTGACAGAGTTAGTCTCTTGGAAAACTCCGAGGGCTAGATAACGGTCCAGGTCCCTGACCAAACCACCTTGACCAACGGCTCATCGTTCACCCGACTGTTGGTGAGTGATGGTCAAGTTATCTCGTGATGAAGTGATACCCGCCTGTGTCCGGCTAACGGAGTGAAACCCTTATATCACTTATTTATCTTCTTAGGATGTATGTACTAAGAATGTTCAATCCTTCAAGTGTAAACCAAAACAGTTATGCTCATTTTGTTCATCCCTGTTTTTGCGACCCTCACCGTTGTGTCTCCGTACTACCTTATCCTTCGTCATCCATTCTCTCACCACATTCATAGATCTCTTTGCTCCTTCACTTTGCTCCTCTAATCAACTTTGCTTCCGTCAACACGTCAACTACTCCCGCTCTACACATTCTCTCCGCATGACCTCCTCTACCTCACACTTTGGTGCTTTATCTTGAATTTTCTATCTGTCGTCCTCCATTTCCAACTAAATCCTCACTTTTAACTCTGCCTCTTTGCTCTTTTCACGTTCCCGTGCTTCCGTACATTCGGCCGCACCTGCCTTCTTCAGTCCCTGCTCGTTTCCAGCATCTAACTCTTTTGACAGCAGTCTCTAGCAATGCATAGCAGTACCTGCAAATGCCTGGCAATGGTTGGCATTTCTGAACAATGTGTGGCTATGATTGGCAATGCCTGGCATTGCCTAGCAATGCCTCGCATTACCTGGCAATGCCACATCAATGTCTGTCAATGCTTTGCAATACCTGGAAACTATCTGGAGATGCCTGGAATTGCCTGGGAATACCTGGCAATCACTCACAATGCTTGGTCAAAGTCTGGCATTCACTAGCAGTGCCTGGCAAGACCTAGCAATACCTGCACAATGCCTGGAAATGCCTAGTAATGCCTGAGTATTCCAAGGAAATACGTGGAAATGCCTGGCAATACCTCACCAATGCCTCGGAATGACAATGCATTGAATGCGAGGCAATGCCTGGGCAATGCCTCAAAATGCATGGGCAATAACTCGGAATGCCTGGGAAATTCCTAGGCAGTGCCTAGAAAGGCTTCCGTATTGCATCGGCAATGTCTAGCCATGCCTGGAAATGCCTCGCAATGCCTAAGTAATGTCTGGCAATGCGAGGCAGTACCTCGCAATTCATAGCAATGCCTGGGCAATGCCTGGCAACTCCTGGCATTACTATGCAAGGCCGAGGCATTGCCTTGCTAGGCAATGTCTTGGCATTGCCTGGAAAGGCCTAGGTAATGCCTGTGAATGCTTGGACAATTCCTGGTAATGCCTGTCAATTATTGGCAATGCTTGGCAATGTCGGGCAATGCCTGGAATAACTAATGTGTGGTAACATATGAAAACTCCTGGAAGTGCTTCGGGAATGCCTGGAGATGCATGGAAAATGCCTGGAAATGCATAGAAAATGCCTGGAAATGCCTGGAAATGCCTGGGAAATGCTTGACAATGCCTCGAAAACGCCTTACAATGTCTCCAAATGCCTGTGCAATGCCTCGTAATTCATAGAAACGCCTTCAAATGTCTGGAAATGCCTCTGCAATGCCTGGACGATGCGAGGGAAATGCCTCAAAACGCTTGGGCAGTGCTTAGACGATGCCTAGGTAATGTCTAACAATTCTTGGGTAATGCCTGAGCAATGCTTAGCAATGCCTGGTAATGCCTTGTAATGCCTTGCAATTCATGAGTACTGCCTGGCAATGCCCGGGTAATGCCAAGGATATAGCCAACACTGCCTGGAAATGCCTAAACAATGCCTGCAAAGTACCTAGCAATGCCTAGTAATGCTTGGAAAATCCCTTGCAGTGCCTGGGCAATGCCTTCAATGTCTAAAAATGCCTGTCAATGCCTGGCAACATGTAGCAATGCCTAGGTAATTCCTTGCAATGCCTAGGCAATGTGTGGCAATGCCGAGACAGTGTCTGGGAATGCTTGGGTAATGCTAGGCATTGCCTAGGAAAAACTTGAAAACACTTTGAAAATCCATGGCAATGCCAAGAAAATGCTACTGTAAACCTCAAGAAATGCCTGGCAATGCGTGGAAATACTTGGATTGTTTTTCACAATGCCTGGATAATGCGCAGCAATGCCTGACAATGCCTTGCATGGCCACCCGCATCGACCAGTGGCTTTATGTTTAAAAAGACAATTCCGACCACTATACGGAAGTGTCGATAGAATTATCGCAAACCGTATTGATGTTTCAATACTTTTCATTCGAATTATTGAGGAAACTGGAAATTCATAAAGACAAGCCACAACAATCATGAGATCCCTCGACTTGTGAGAGGCATTTCTTGAAGCAACCTCTCACGATGCGACGTTGGACCCATTGCTTGACTCAAGCACCCAAGATCCCAATTATGCCTTACTGATTTTTCTTCTTTTATTTAAATATGCTCAATAGTTCCAAAACATGAAATAAAAGTACATTTTCCACTAATTACACATTATCCAAGTACCCCAATTCCGCAAAGGGTGAAATAGCTCAGATACCCATAAAACGCAAAGTGTGACTCTCATCCGCCCGTCGTTCGGAAGAAAAGTAACGATCCGCCCATGGTTCGGAAGAAAAGCAACCATCCGCCCACCTTGCATTACAAAAGCAACCATCCGCCCAGCCTCCGCAACAAAATCAACCTGCCGCCCACCCCTTTTTGCATGCTGGATCACAGCATGCGTTTTGGACCTGACATGGAGAAAATTGCAATGGTGCATTTGTCTGAGACATAGTGAATGACAAAAATCATCTCATGCATCAATGCTACATGGTATGTGGCGAGAAAATGACTTTTTTTTAGCGTTTCTGGGTTCCTCAGGTATTTTCTGTTCAACGTTGGCGGATGAGTAATATTTTTTACCTCGTGGGCGGCTGGTTGCTTTCTCGCTCGGCGTTGATACCTGCGTTATTTCCGACGGTCCGTTGATACCTGGGTTATTTTT
>SZWC01004389.1:6325-26007 GCA_023375785.1 Penium margaritaceum
ATATATATATAGATATAGATATAGATATAGATATAGATATAGATTTAGATTTAGATATAGATATAGATTTAGATATAGATATAGATATAGATATCTATATAGATAGATATAGATATAGATATAGATATAGATATAGATATAGATATAGATATAGATATAGATATAGATATAGATATAGATATAGATATAGATGAAGATACAGATATAGATATAGATAAAGATATAGATATAGATATATGTATAGATATAGATTTATATCTATAGATATAGATATAGATATAGATATAGATAAAGATATGGATATAGATATAGATATAGATATAGATATAGATGAAGATACAGATATAGATATAGATAAAGATATAGATATAGATATATGTATAGATATAGATTTATATCTATAGATATAGATATATGTATACACATGGATATCAATATAGATATAGATTTAGACATAGACACAGATATAGTTATCAATATAGATATATACATACATGTTACACTCATCATGGTGAGGTGGCTTTGTTAAAACCAGGACATGTTCAGGAATATTTGGAAGCAGAAATTCTACTTGTTGTTCTTGTATTCATAACTTGACATTGTATATACAATGCGCAAGTGTTACAGAAAACTGGCTCGGTTGATCTGTTTGGAGTTTCAGTGGTTCGTTCAGGCGCCGTCGTGTTCTGATTTGTTCACTCAAGAAGTTCCTTGGTGGTTTGATGAGGTACGTCAAGACCAAATTGATGGTTTGCAAGGTTTTTGTAAGGTATCCATAGTAATTGTGTTTGTATCCTTAAATCCTCAGGAAACGTTGTGAGTTGGTTTGAGTGATTTTTGGAAGTGATTTTAAACTGGTTGGTTGTTGTAGGTGTATTTCAGAGTATTGTGGAGGAATGCCCTTGGTACACAGAACATTTGCTGCGTATAAGTTAGCATGTAGGAGGGGAGCATCCGAGCAAAACCTAGGCCGCTGCTGGGTTCCGGATCTGTGTATGCCACAAGCATAACATTTCCCTCCCTTTTAGCCGTGTTGTCCTGGCGTGTACATTTTGGAGGCCATGGGCAAGCTTGGTAGCTGTCGATGAGAGGGTCGATGTCCAAGAGTTGGCTGTACGGAACCCAGCTATTGTGTGCCCCGTCATAGTTCTTCCAATGGACCAAATATAGGTCTTTGCCTAATCATCATCTGAAATCAAGGATTCCTACATCTTCGTGCTCGTGGGCGTCGTTTGTGATCATGGGAGGTGGAGCAGGTGCCACGCGTTTAGGGAAATTGTCTGCTAGATTGATGCATCGTTGGATTTGGATATGGACATGGATATGGATGTGGATATGAATTTGTATGTAGATGTGAATTTTGATGAGGATGTCAAGTTAGGTATAGAATCAATGGCAATGTGGATACAAATCTGGATATGGTAATGGACATGGAAATTGATTTTGATATTGGCTTGAATGTGTTGTGGATATGCTTGAAGATATACATTCATACATAGATATAGATGTTGACTTGGATGTGGGAATGGATTTGGACATGACTGTGGATATGGATATGTGTTTGCATATGGAGTTGGATTTGGATATGATGTGAATATGGATATCTACATGCATGTAATTGCGGATACAAGTATGAAGATAAATTGGATATGGATATGTAAGTATTGACATGGACATAAATGCGCATATGGATATTGATGAAGGCATGGGTATGGCAATGAATCTCATAGTCAGAATAGAAGCATTCTGGAAATGTGCAAATGGCAACAGTTGATTATGCATCCTTAGTTAACATTGATTGCAGTTTTCTTTGTGAACAAAATTACCCTTTCCCATACAAATGAAAGCTTACATGCAAGGAGCGTCCATTTCAAATCACTTGGAATGCATTTATGAAGCTGAGTTGCTAAGCTAGGCAGCCACAAATGTTTTGAAGAGCCCACACAAAGATAACACCCTCATCCATGAAATGCACATCGAAGCACGGTGGGACATCTTTTAAAATCTAAACATGAAACCAGAAATTTGATTAATTTTAACTGGATATGTGTGAGTACAAATGAAGACAGGAGGGAAAATCCTTGGGTACATGTTTATCATAGTTATGCACACATTTTTGTTAATTCATCCACTTTCTGTGGTTATGAGTAATTTACATGTAGATTTGTATAGTTAGTTTCTATAGACATTACATTCTTATTCAAAGAGGGTGAAGGTGAAAAAGAGGTAAACTATTTGTCATCACTTTCATCTCTTAAAATGAAGAAATAGAAACGCTTCAGCCTTACACCAGTAGTGGGACTTGGCACTTGAGGTGGGAAGCATACCCACATCCAGAGCATCCAACAATTCTATTGCTTTGCACTTTCTCAAGGGCATCCCTTGTGCACATTCGGTTTAGGGTGTAGATTTAGGGATATGACATGGATGTGCACATGCACGAGGACGGGTTTTCTCGGATGGCCACACTCTTTGCCCAAAGCTAACACAACAAATGTCCTCCACATGTGATGAAACATCATTGACGCCGAGTTACAAGCACTTCTAAACCATGATATTAATGTTTTTATACCATGAGGTTGAGTCATGAGTTTTGCAGCTATCGTTTTTCATGTTGAACCAAAACACTAAGTCTAGGCGGCACAAGGGCACACGGATGAAGTGGATGTACAACATGTGATTTGTGACATTCGTGTCGACCTATACAGATTATTGTGACCACTCGGCCGTGTCCATACTCGTGCAGATCCTTGATGCGGACCCTGGTGGCACCGGTGCATTATGGGGTGGCGGACTGCCAGCCTGGAGCTGACCGACGACCGTTCTACAGCTCTGGACGCTACCCGGGACCTGCTGCAGTTTTGTACAGCACACAAGAGTTTATCACTGGATTGGCCGTGGGCCTGATTTGCATGTTTTTGTACTGTGATTTTTGTCAGCGTCTGACCAAGCACTATCGCCTAGTTGGCGGCTATGTCGCTAGGAAGCTTCCACACATCTTCTCACAACATGCTTAAAAGATGCATGAGACCCGTTGTGGATGAATCATTTGTTACCTTGAGAACCAAAACACGTCTGCTTGTCATTATACATAACATGGGCCAACTGACTCAGCGTCTAACCAGGCACTGACGCCTAGTTGGCGTTTGTGTTGCTAGGAAGCTTCCACGTATCTTCTCATGGAATCAGAGAGGTGATATAGTTCTCACCGAGCTACGCAGTAGATACACAGCAGAGTAGTAGCAGTGAGAGTCACCGCTGCAGCAGATCCACGGGGACCTATTGACGACAACAGCGGATCACCATCGACATCGCTCACCATCACTACGTGAGATTGCATTAGCAGCAGCTGCTAGCCGCAGTGGGAGACAGCTGTAGAAGACTGTAGTCGCCAGCAACTCCATACATTGGCACGTTCAGCAGCAGCCACACAGAGGAGCTACAGTAGCAGGGCGGCAGCAATGGCGACAGCAATGTGTAGCGGCAACAGCAAAGAGCAGTAGTGGCACTATAGTAGCAGCACGCACCAGTAGCAGCACAGCAGCAACGTAGCAGTAGCGGCAACAGAAGCGGCGGCAGTAGCACAACAGTAGTGCAACAATAGTGGCCGCAGCAGCAGTGGAAGGAGCAGTGCAATAGAAGCAGCGTCATTAGCGCGTGCCGGCGGCAGCAACGTGCAAGAGTCATAGCGCACAACAGCACGAGCAGCACGCAGCTGCTACCACGGCCGCACACGCAGCCACTAGGTGGCTGCCCAACATGTACCAGCATGACTGCTGCTGCTGTTGACACCGCAGCAACAACAGTAGTTGATCAAAAGCTATGCAGTGGCTTTTGCTCTGCTTCCGCACGAATGCTACAGAGCGGCCGCCTGCTTGCATAGAATCCGTGAAGGTTGACCAAAAGAAAAAAATAGGGCGAGATGACGTCAAAGATTGCTAGCGGGTTAACTCCTCAAGAAATGCTCGCATTTCTGCAATTTGACCACGTTGACGTCTTGGCCCATAATGAGCGGCGCCATGGCTCCGTCCGGCAAAAAGAGAGAAGGGGTACTAGATCCCTCTTCTTCCTCTTCATAGGTCATGAGCCCACGTTCACAAACTATTGAGGACCTGCGGAGCCAGTAGGACGAGATGCATCACTTGCAACGGAAGCAGACTGACGCCATCACTAGACTCAACGAGCTTCTTTGAGGATATTCCATGACTCCATGATAGACTTCTAAGGGAGCGGCCGGGTTCGCACCCTCTACACCGCAGTCAGCTCCAGCACAGAAGGCAACAGCTGTAGTCGACCCTCCACCTCCTGATCCTTGGGACAAGGATCCAGACATGCCAGGCATGGAGGGCAACTCCCCGAGCGCGAGATTTGTGTGCTTGAGGAGTGTCTCCGCTTGCTTCAAATGAGCTCTCGGCCCCAACACACATCCCGCTTTCCCGAGTTTTCATCATTGCCCGCCCTGCCCCCTAGCGACTTCCCACTTCCCAGCGTCTTTCCCATCCCTCGTCCTTCCTAGCCCGTGGTTGCTCTCCCTACGGAGCAGCAACCCAAGCACTTCGAGACGCCGCCCCTATGGTATGTCAGCATGGATGGCTTTTACCACTGGGAGATGCTCTTTTAGGTGTAGGCCACTTCAGAGGGCATGTGGCCCTACTACCACTATCCGTATCATACTACGGACCAAGCTCAGGTGCTGATTGTAGGTAGGGCGATTCGTGACTTCTCTACACCATGCCGCGTGAGACCGTCGTCGACTTGTGCTTATTCCTTGGCGAGGCGGGCACAGGCACTGGGGTTGATCCACGATGGGGTTTGAACCTAGCATTTTCCATGCTTGCTGCAAAGACACACGCCACAGGCGTTGCGCACATCCGTGCCTTTCACTCCCTTTGTCAAGGGCCTGCCAAGCATGCAGCCGACTACTTGCAACGCGCCATTCCCATTTACACGCACCTAGGGACCTCGAGAGGTACACAACTGTGGGGACTCCGCACGATTATGCTTGGGCTTTGCCTAGAGCACATAGACATCTTCACAAGGTAAAGCAACACCATGCTCCAGCCGTATCCTCCTTCATTACAGCTTCTTCCCTGGGCGCACGAGCTCTTCCTCCAGGTGACTTCCGCTCGTGAGGTAGTCGTGGCTGAACAAGAGACCTCCATTGCTACCGCAGTCATTGCATCACCACCGACGCCCCTCTTGCACACTCCTTCTCCATCCTCTGTCACGTCCTCCTCCTCCCCTTCCACCCTGATTACACCGACTCAGACACAGAGTGTCGTGGTAGTATCGCAAGGGAAGAAGGGGCAGCGGAGGCGCCGCTTGAGCCAGCAGCAGTCGCAGCAGCAGCCGTTATCCGGCAGTATCAGTGGAAGCTCCGTTCACTCCTACAACTGTGGAGGTTCCCATCGCTACACCGAGTGCCAGCAGCCACTTGACCAGGCATGGATTACTTGCGGGCTCCAGCTTGCGCATGCACTATAGTCCATGTCAAGCAGCTCATCCTCCGGGCGTGCGGCGACCACAACGGCAGCAGTTTCCACCTCACCACCAGTAGCCGACGGCGACCCAAACCCACGTGACCGCAGCATTGTCGAGCTGCGACAGCTTATGGCGCTTCACTTTTAGGGAGGTGCAAGTGTGTGGTCACAACTGGGTGGTTCACAGACTGTCTATTTGTCTGTTCTTGTTGCTTGTGATAACGCGTGGAAGGGGGCACTGTCAGTATGTGATAACGATGGGCCTGATAATGCAGATTGGATTCAGGAGTCTCAGCTTTGTGCCCTCCGTCATTCCTCCCCACCTGCTACCCAACGTCTGTCTCAGGCCGAGCATTCCATTCCCCATTATACTGTGACATCCTCTTGCCATCATTCCAGTGGCACTTCGATCATCGACTCCGGTGCCACTCATCACATGACCTGTCATTGTAGTGATTTTGTTATTCTCGGCCCTTGTTTCATATGTTCGTTCCGTCCGCACAAGCTCTGGTCAGTCCTTTCCAGTCCAGGATGTTAGGGTCGTATGTTTCAATAGCCCTTCTCGCCCCCTGTATCTTTTCCAGGTGCTCTTTGTGCCTGACCTTGAGCTCAGTTTGCTTTCTGTCCATGCTTGCACACTTATGGGAGTCTCTGTGGAGCACACTGCAGTGTCCATGATTGTGACTTCCATTGACACTCATAGCGTTGCTCTTTGTGCCTCTGTTGTGGATGAATTGTCTTGTGTCTCTTGGACTTCTGGTCCTGACTCCCCATCTTTTGCTTGTGTTTTTGTTACTCGTGTTCTGTTTCCTGAGCTCCAACGATTGCTTTATCGCTGCCTGTGTCATGTAGGCTCTAACACTGTGTCGAAGCTTATTAGCACACAGCCCGCTCTTGGTCTTGATGCAGCTTCTTTCGAGAAGCCACTCGAGACCGACTGAATCTTCTATGCTCAGGGTAAGATGCATCGTTGCACCTAAACTGACTCTTATTCACGAGTACTTCGCCCTCTTGAGTTAGTCCATTCGGAAGTTATTGCTCTCCTACCTGTCGAGTCTCTGTCTAATCCCCGTCAATACATCCAGACACTCACTGATGACTTCACCCGATTGCGGTGGGTCTACAACATACACCAGAAGAGTGACACTGCTTTCTCGGTGCGCCTCTAGCTAGTGATGGTTGAGCGCGAGTCCCGCCACACGCTGCACACCTTCCGCTTGGATTTTAGGGGCAAGTTTCTTGGCCAGATGGACAGCTTCTTCACCGCGCACATGATTTTTTCACCAGGTATCTACTCCTGCTACTCCGTAGTAGAATGGTGTTTTCTTAGTGCTAGAACAGCGCCATGGAGCATGCGGTTCATGCTATGTGCTCTGAGTGCGGTCTTCCAGAGTCCATCGCTTTTGAAGGCTTAGTATACATGACTTGGGTCTGGAACCGCCTCTTGCACGGTCCTCTCCCCGACCACGTCATACCATACAAGCTCTGGCTTGGCCACCGTGCTAACTTGCGCCTCGCTCACGTCTGGGGATCCTTGGCTTCTGTGTGGTACACCGAGGGACCAGTAGAGGTCTAAGGTCTCACCGTGGGGTCGCTTGTGTGCCTTCGTTGGGATCTCCTCGCGGTCAAAGGCATGGATTTTTTGGGACCCTGCTCCTTGTTCCATTGTTCAGTCCCGTGATGCGCTCTTCTTTGAGTCCGTCACCTGCCGTGATCTGATTTTGATTACATTCCTATCAGTCACACACATTCCGATGTGTGAGGTTTCTCAACAGATGGGGGAGTCTGCGCTTGCGAGCACCACTCGCCAGGCTGATTTTTCTGTTCGAGCTCCCTCCACTTCTCCGGCTCTTGATGACCCTGTGATCATCGCTGTTGGTCCAGAGATCTCTTGAGCACCACCGGCTTTTACCCCTGTCCCCTCGCACCCCACACGTACCCATGATTTTGCACATGTGCGTACTCCTGTGACCGTACCTATGTCCGCCGGCGGTCCTGCCTTTGTGTGTGGACCTACCCCACTTGCTTCTATTGTCACACTGATTCCCGTGTCACCCACACCCACATCTCCTCGCACGGCATCACTTGCTCCCTTGCCTCAGCCCTCTCAATCTAGAAGTGTGCCCGTTCTTGAGCTTAAGGTGTGCACCTCAAGCCCGGGTTACTCCCATGAGCCTTGCAGTTGTCTTGAACCATTGGACTCCGGAGCTCAACGAGCATCTGGTCCCGCACCCAGGTGCTCCGCTCGTACCATTGCGACTGGTGATCCCGGCACAAAGGCTCTAGGCCTAAATGTCTGCACTGAGCACACAAAGTTACATCGTACGTGCCCCATAGGTCACGACCTCATCACTCACAAGTTTCATGTCGCTTGTGATGTAGTAGACAATCTTGTGGTCATCAGACCTAGCACTGAGGCATGCACTCTTGCCATGTAGAGCTCTCCCTCCATGGCGCTTGACCCAGGCACACTAAGGGACGCTCTCTTGTCACAGGATGTTGACACTTGGCATGCTGCCTGCAAGGATGAGCTTCGTGCCATCGGAAAGCACCGAGTGTAGGAGCTTGTCGAACTTCCACCAGGGAGGAAGACTATTCAGGTCAAGTGGGTATTTTGTAAGAAAGTGAAACCAGATGGCTCACTAGAACGCCACAAGGCTTGCTTGGTTGTCAAATGGTACTCTCAGATTGAGGGCATCGATTACACTTACACCTTTGCCCCTGTCAGTCGCTTGACTTTAGCTCGATTTTTGTTCAGTGTAGTGGCTCAGCATGACTGGGAACTGCACAAGATGGATGCGAACAGTGCGTTCCTCCACGGATCTCTAGATGAGGAGATTGACATGGCTCAGCCACCAAGCTTTGAGGACGGTGACAAGGTCTCGCGCTTGCGCAAGTCCTTGTACGGCCTCAAGCTCTCTCCTCGGTGTTGGAACCAGGAGATCACTTGTACCCTGATTCGTGCGGGAATGTACACAACGAGGCAGATCCCTCTCTCTTTATCCGACGGATGCGTGAGCGATTCACCGCCATCCTAGTCTACGTGGATGACCTTTTGATCGCGTCTCCTTCACTGGAGCCGGTGATGGAGGCCAAGGCTGTCCTCGAGACTGCCTACATGATGAAGGACCTTGGTCTTGTAGCGGTGTCTCTTGGCATGGAGATCGTACGAGACCGTAACCGTCGTACTCTTCTACTGTATTAGGCCCAATATGCACGTGTCGTGGGGATCGCTTCAGGGATCTTCTTGGCGCAGTGCCCATGGCTTCCACACCTCTCACGCCTGACGGGTAGGATGCCCTCGGGGTGGAGGACCCCACATAGCTAGAAGAGAGTGGATGTGACCCTGTACCTCTGTCTCATCGGATCTCTGATGTACCTCGCCACTACCACACGTCTTGACATCATATTTACCATCAACCTCCTTGCTCAATTTTTGCACGCTCCACACGCTAGAACCCTTCATGCGGCTATGCGAGTGGTGCGGTATGTGGTATCCACACCGTACCTCGGATTCTGCTTTTGCCGGCAGTGTTCAATGGTCCTTGACGGCTACACCGACCGCGACTGGACTTGGAGCCCAGATGGACGCAGCCGCACACGTTACGTCTTCCTACTCGGTGGGAATGCTATGTCCTGGCGCAACGGGAAGCACAGCTGCATTGCACTTGGCTCATCGGAAGCAGAGTACGTTGCTCTGGATGTAGGGGCTGCTGAGGCAGTATGGTTGTAGCGCTTGTATCTTCAGAGTTGTGGACGATACCCAGGACCTGCTACAGTTTTTTGCAGCACACAAGAGTTTATCGGTGGACTGGCCGTAGGCCTTATTTGCATGTTTTTCCACTGTGTTTCCACCGTTTGATGCCGGATGCATGCATGTGACCAATTGTAGCATCCGGCTTTTGATTGTGCATGTCTAGGTTTAGACGACATAGCGTTCTGATATGTCTGCGCAGATTTACGGCTAAAATAGTGGTTTTGGTTTGGTTTTAGGACAGATCTTTCACTGCCGTCTGCGACACCCACTGTACGCCGCTTATGCCATGGACCTGTCATTTGTCATCTCTCTCTCCAAATGCTATTGAAGCACTATGACACTTTGCCTTGTGTCTCCTGGCCAGGCACTTGCGGTTGTGTGTACAACTTGTGACTGTCATCACCGTCTGACCAAGCACTAACGCCTAGTCGGCGGCTGTGTCGCTAGGAAGCTTCCACGCATCTTCTCACAACATACTTAAACGATGCATGAGACACGTTGTGGATGAGCCATTTGTTACCTTGAGAACCAAACGTCTGCTTCTCATAATACATAACATGGGTCAACTGACCCAGCTTCTTGGCTTGAAGGAAAAAAGGTAGGCCAACAACTTGCTACTGTACCATGGCTTCACGCGAGAAGAAGAAAATCAATGACACCAAGAGTTTTCTAGAGGAATGCCATGATTGAACGACATGAATTAATGACATCAAGTTTAGTGCGACATCTTATGTGGGGGTAACTGTTCTGCCAATCGATACTACGTGACATGACCATACAATGACATATTCTCACATGTTGTAGTGGAAGGGGATAGCTTTGACAAATCATTATGAACATGAATGATTCCATCATTCATGACGTAGATTCTGACTACAGACTGACAATGATGATGGCTCATGCTGCAGCCGCCGCAGCCATCGTTGTTGAGGTCATCGCCGTCTTGGGTAAGTGGTGAGGTCACTGAACATCCGCACTCTCACTCTCGCTTTCCGGAACACTGTATAGTCCACAGCAGCCTGCATGGTGCAGACGAACATGACAAGAAATGGCCAAGGAGGAGAGACATGGCAGGTTGTGCAATAGAGAAGCATCACCACGCTGGCTGATGAGGAGGGTAACAATAGCCTACGATGTGCGGAGGATCGCCATCGCCATGGAATAGAATAAAACCAAAACCAAGAGGTTTCTGATCGGCTGTTGGAAACATCGGAAAGGAATACAGAAACGTTATTGAGCGCACTGATGATCGCGGGCAAATGCACGTGAGGCATGATACAAATAAGAAATTCCAGCCACATTGAATTCTTAAAAAACACTTTGCATGACGCTATCTGACAAAAAATTTGTTGAGTGTAAAGTCAGAAGGCAGAACAGAGAAAAAGAAATGTGCTCCATGCATGTTGCCGAGGCATGCTCCTAACATTGCGCGAATAAAGCCGCAGCATCCTCCATGAGCGCTGCACAAGCAAGGCATGCCTTGCAGTGCAGGAAAAGGTGGACGCGCAATTTCTTAGCATGTAACGCAAGCACTGTTGTGTTTTTTCTGTCGGCCATGCGCATGACATGGCATGCTGCATGCGAGTTGCCAAGAGCTTCAGCCTGTGACGGCACCATAGAAGAAGCGGATGCTCCATACCCATGGCTACGGCATGTGGTGTTTGCACAAGGAAAAAGATGTCAAAGCAACTCTTCAACATGTATGGCCTTCCTTTTGGCGTGCAACTCTTATTGTATATTGTTTCCGGCATCAACCATGTGCTTGGTGTTGACATGGTTTGCCCCATGCCATGAGTGCCGCTGATTGTACTCCCTGGTTCAATGACTGAGGAGTGGTCAAACACCATATTCAACTTTTTACATGGATTCCTTGGATTTTTCCATGCAGGATCGAGATTTGAATCGCTCCATTTGAGTGAGTATTGAGAAAGTTAGCCTAGCCCGAAAATCGGGTGTTGGGCGTGTGGAATATCGTACCAGCCATAGGTCGCGGGATAATCCACCGCCAGTGATCCTAGTTTGTCTCCAATGGGCTTCAAAGGCACATGGGACATAAAGCAATGGATGTGGATGGTCTTCTGGACCACGGAGAGCCCCTTCACATGTTGGAATGACAGGAAGGGTGCTTCAACAGGCCACCGTCAAAGCGCCTCCCGTCACTCCCGTTCGTGGGCATGGTGGGCGGCTCGTCTCCACCAAGGGTTACTTTGACAGCCGTAGCAGGGGCTCTACTGCTCCGATTTGGGCGTGCTTGGATGCGTTGGAAAGCTTCGATTACTGGCTATAATAATCAGATGCAATATCACTATACTAAGTAACAAAAACGTGTTTTGATTTAGTCCTACTGAATGCGACGTGTTCTGCACACTCATATCCGTGATCCTTGTACTCCACACTCTTCACCATTAGTGTCCATTGGCTGCCCCAAACACTGGTGGCGTGGTTCAGTGAGATCTAGGCATCCTGGAGGGTGCCTCCACACCCACTAAAGCCAACAAAGGGTTATGGACTCACGTGCCTAGAAGGACCCTAGCTCTTCAACTCTCACGCTACCGCCGCGCGCCATGGCAACGACCGAGCAAGAGAGCATTAGCGCCATCTCCAAGTTTGAGGGAAACGGCTTCCCCTTGTGGAGGTGGCAGTTTGAGCTCTACCTCAATGACAAGGGCTTCCTTGAGCTGGTCAATGGTGAAGAGACTACCCCTCCGGATACTGGGACGCCAAAGGAAGTGGAGAAGTAGAAGAAGCGCAACAAGAAGGCGCTTGTTCGTGTTAACGCTAGCTCCTCCATAGCGCGCGCTGATTCAAGGATGCACGGAGGCTGCGGAGGCCTGGAAGAAGCTTTGCACCATCTACCAGTCCACCAACCTTGCTAACCAACTCTTCATCTTCAAGAGGCTCGTCACCATCCGAGCCAACGAAGGCGACGACATGATGGAGATCCTATAGGAGATTGAGTCCCTCACTGCCGAGTGCGTAGCCACCGAATGGAAGGTTGACAATTAGCTGCAAGCTATGATCCTCCTTCTGGCTTTGCCGGACAGTTGGAGTCCCATGATCACCGTCGTAGGCGGCTGGTCCGCCAATGAGCTTAAGTACCAGAAGGTAGCTGAGGACGTCCGCAACGAACGGATGCGGCATGGTGGGAGAGAGAGCGGGGCAACGTCAGGTTCTGCCTATGCCTTCCGCCCCCAAGGTGGAGGGAGAGCCAAGAAGGGGANGCCACCGAATGGAAGGTTGACAATTAGCTGCAAGCTATGATCCTCCTTCTGGCTTTGCCGGACAGTTGGAGTCCCATGATCACCGTCGTAGGCGGCTGGTCCGCCAATGAGCTTAAGTACCAGAAGGTAGCTGAGGACGTCCGCAACGAACGGATGCGGCATGGTGGGAGAGAGAGCGGGGCAACGTCAGGTTCTGCCTATGCCTTCCGCCCCCAAGGTGGAGGGAGAGCCAAGAAGGGGAAGGGTGCCAAGCAGAGCATCAAGAGAGGTGACATTCAGGGGAGTGCTACAACTATGGCAAATAGGGCCACTACACACACAATTGCCCCAACAAGAAGTCAGACCAGCCCGGGAAGGGCGGGAAGAAGGACACCCAAGCCATGATGGTGAGGGAGTCTACTGACTTGATAGATCCGGAAGCCATAGTGATTGACTCCGGATCAGGCCACCACACACAATGCAACTGGGCGGCGTTTGACACCTACGGCGGCACCGAGCAGGGCATGAAAGTGGCCAACGGCAAAATAGAGTTGGTCTTGGGCGAAAGCAATATTTGCATTGAGTCGTTGGTGAACGGGAAAGTTATTCCATGCACCATCTACGACGTGCTGCACATGCCGATCTTTGGGGCAAGCCTGCTGTCAGTGAGCCGCTTTACCGACAAAGGGTTCGTAGTACTTTTCAACAAGAAGGAGGTCATCATCCGGAAGGAGGGGGATGGCGAGGTGATTGCACGTGGCAATGGGGAGGAGGACCTGTACCTTGTTCATACCAAGGTTTCTGCTGATGCAGTGAGGACTGACGCCGTCAACCTCGTGATGAAGGATGAAGGAAATCTGCACCTATGGTACTACCGCCTATGTCACATTGCTCCCTCAACTTTGAGGGACATGGCAAAGAAGGAAGTGGTGCGGGGCCTTGAGGTCAAGGGCCTTCATGCAGCCAAGGATGCCGTGTGCAAGTCGTGCGTGGTCGGCAAGGCAACACGGCAGCTGTTTGACAGCAAAGGGACGCATGCATTGGAAAAGTTGGAGGTGGTGCACACGGATGTGTGCGGACTGTGTTGGGGTAATGCTCCTCACCATGGCAGGAGTGACTCCGAAAAGGAAGACCAAAAAGACAAGCCTAGGTGGCTTAGTGGTTAATGGTGTCCACCTATAGAGGCAGGGGCCCGGGTTCAAGTCCCATAAGATCAATTTCTGCCCTGCCTCAAGGGAGGTGGAAAATAGATGCTAGGAAGCTAGCTCAACCTCTAGAGTTCCTCTTTAAGTTTCAAGAAATCCAGGTGAGGGTCCAGGAAGGTGGCACACCTTATAGAAGGGGTGACTTGTTCTACAAGGCATCTAGAGGTGTCTTGGTCTTTCAGATACCTTCCCTCCTACTAGAAGCAAGCTGAGGAATCTAGGAAGGGACAGAAGCTTCTAGAGGAGGGAAGGGATGCCTTCCTAGGTGGGAAAAGGACAGCCTACCAAGGGCCACTCTAGAAGCCATAGAACCTGCTAGGAAGCTTCAAATCTGGCATGCTTTGGTGTTCTGGAAAGCTTAGATCAGTGGCTATAAAATTCCACTGCTTGTGAGCCTTGACAAGAATTTTAAATTCCCAGTCAATTCAGGCCAAAACTATCGCCTCAATCTCTGACCCGTTTTCTGCCATCCTTGGAACCAGTTGCCTCCACAGTTTTTGTCTCTCCCAAACCAGTTGGTGGTGTGAACCAGCAACTGCTAGGGACCCTCCAGGGTGCACACTCACCGTCAGGCCAACAAAGGGTTAGGGGCCCACGCTTCTAAGGGGCTCCAAGCCAGCTTAAACTCATGGTTCCGATAGCAAGACAAGGCCACAAGCGAGCAAGAGAGTAGCCATATTGTCCTTAAGTTTGATGGGACAGGCTTTGCCTTGTGGAGGTGGCAGTTTGAGGTCTTCCTTGACGACAAGGGATCGCTTGAGCTCGTAAAAGGTGATAAGACTGCTCCGCCGGAGACTGCAACAGCTGAGGTGAAGGAGGCATACAAGAAGCGCAACAAAAAGGGTTGGCACTCCTTGTGTCCGCGTTATGCCCACCACAACTTGGGCACATCCAAGGATGCACCATGGCCGCAGACGCATGGTCAAAACTCTACTCCATCTACCAGTCAAGCAACCTTGCCAATCAGCTCTTCATCTTCAAACGGCTCGTCACCCTCCAAGCCAAAGAAGGCAATAACATCATGGAGATCATGTAGCAGATTGAGTCGCTCGCAGCGGAGTGCGTGGCCACGGTTTGGGAGGTCGACTCTCAGTTGCAAGCTATGATCCTCCTTCTCGCCTTGCCAGACAGTTGAAGTCCCATGATCACTGTCCCTGGTGGTTGGCCTTCCGACGAGCTGAAGTACCCGAAGGTTTCTGAGTATGTGCGCAATGAGTGGATGCGACGTGGCGGTCGAGAGAGTGCAGCAGCATCAAGTTCAGCTTACACGGTTCATCATCAAAGTGGAGGCCGAGGCAACAAGTGGAAGGATGCAAAACAGGGTACCAAGAAGGGTGATAAGAAGGGGGAGTGCTTCAACTGCGGCAACGAGGAACACGACTCGCGCAACTCTCCTAAGAAGAAAACTGATCGGCCGCAGCGGGGCGGGAAGAAAGATGAGCGCGCCCTTATGGCGTACAACTCCAGTAACTTGAAGGATCCGGGAGTTCCCATCATCGACTCTAGATCAGGCTGCCACACGCAATGCAACAGGGCGGCATTTGTTACCTACGGCGCCTCGGAGAGACGCATGAAGGTCGCCAATGCAAAAACAAAGGTGGCCGCCGGTGAGGGTAACATACGCATTGAGTCAATTGTGAATAGAAAACCTGTCACAAGCACAATCTACGATGTGTTGCATATGTCCAACTTTGGGGCAAATCTGCTCTCCGTCAGCCGCCTTACCAACAAGGGACTTGAGGTGCTCTTCACAAAGAAGGAGGCCGTCATCCACAAAGAGGGCAAAGGTGAGGTGATTGCGCGTGCCAAGAGGGAGGACGACTTGTACCTGCTACGCGCAAAGATCCTCAGCAGCAGGGTGGGGTCCAACGCCGCCAATCTTGCAACGAAGGATGGAGGAGACCTGGACCTATGGCACCGCCGACTCTGCCACATTTTGCCATCAACAGTGAAGGAGATGGCTAAGAGAGAAGTGGTGCGGGGTCTCCAAATCAGTGGCTTTGTTGGAACCAAGGAAACCGTGAGTGAGCCATGCATCATTGGCAAATCAACTCGGCAGCCGTTTGTCGCCAAGGGGACGCGTGCATCGGCAAAACTGGCCGTGGTACACATAGATGTGTGTGGACCGCTTGAGAGCTCCATCGGCGGAGCTCGCTACTTCCTCACCTTCATCGATGACCACAGCCAGAAAATCTACCTCTACCCAATGAAGCGGAAGAGTGAGATCCTTGCGTGCATGCAGGAGTTTATGGCTGATGTGGAGCGGCAAACAGAGTTGAAGGTGAAGGCGTTCCGAAGTGACAATGGCAGTGAATATGCGGGGTGCCTTGGGTGGATGAAGAGCAAGGGGATTGAGTGGCAGAAAACAACTCCACACTCCCCACAACAGAATGGTGTTGCAGAGAGAGCGAATTGCACAATCCTTAACATGGTGCGATCCATGTTGAGCGACGCCAGCCTTACACAATGATATTGGGCGGAGGCGGCAAGGACAGCAGCGTACATCATGAATCTCATGCCGACCAAGCCGCTGAAGGACAAGGAGAGAAAGACGTGGAAGACGCCACAAGAGGTGTGCAGCAAGAGGAAGCCGGTGGTGGGTGGCCTCCGCACGTTTGGTTGTGTTGCACATGCAATGGTGCAGGCACGTGAGGGACGGAGCAAGCTGGACCAACGTATCCGCCGGTGTATCTTCCTTGGAAATGAGAGCGGAAGCAAGGCGTACCGGCTCTTTGACCCAAGGAGGCAGCAGATTGTGCGGAGTCGCGACGTCATGCTCGACGAGAAAAGCAGTTGGACAGACAAGGAGGCAGGTCTCTCCAAGAGGGGCAAGTGGATGCCACTCCTTGCAGGGGAGACGCGGGAGGACGTGAATGAGGGTGACGGCATCGCAGCACTACTTGCCAGAGAGGATCGTCCAAGGGATCGGTGAGCGACAGACTTTATTCCGGCCTGTTTGGATGAGGAATCCAAAGCACCGGAGATGGACTTGGAGACGGGGAGTAGACCAATGTTTCCAAAGTCTCCAAGAAAGGAGAAGCAGGCGCTTGGAGAGGATGGCGCTGAAAGGGGACAGCAACAATAGCAACCGCCTCAAGAGCCCCCCACGAGCAGCTGTGTGCGAAGAAGGACAAGAAGATATGATACCGACAAGGGCATTTGGACTGGGTTCGCACAAGAGGAGCCTCAAGGAGGCACTGCACAAGAAGGATGTGGCTGAGTGGGAGGGAGCAATTAAATGTAAGCTCGCATCCTATGAGGAGAAAGGCTCCTCAGTTATAGGTTGAGCATGGACAACTGCCATGGGTGATGCGTAAGGGGGAGATTGTTGGAGTAATGCTCCTCACCACGGCAGGAGTGACTCCAAAAAGGAACACCAAAAAGACAAGCCAAGGTGGCTTAGTGGTTAATGGTGTCCACCTATAGAGGCAGGGGCCCAGGTTCAAGTCCCATTAGATCAATTTCTGCCCTGCCTCAAGGGAGGTGGAAAATAGATGCTAGGAAGCTAGCTCAACCTCTAGAGTTCCTCTTTAAGTTTCTAGAAGGCCAGGTGAGGGTCCACAAAGGTAGCTCACCTTCTAGAAGGGGTGACTTGTTCTACAAGTAAGGGTGCACACCAAGACGGATTGTCGATTCTAGAGGAAGAGTTGGCTTTGCGAGTCGGACCAGGGTGTTGGTCTCGGAACCTCGATTCTCAGACCGGAATCGCAATTCCGTGGAATCGCGATTCCACACTTTGTGGAATCTTGATTCCGGACGAGCTAGACCCACGAGTCTGAAATGCAAAGACTCGCGAGCCCATGTTTGGGAGAATCACGACTTTACTCCCAATGAAATCACGATTCTCAGCCTTAATCACTTCAACTTGTAGGTCAACTTCACTAATGCACTCAGTCACGACTCCTCTCCTGCAATCTCGATTCTCTTTTGTCTACATCGTCTATTGCTATGGTGTTTTGAATTTTGTCTCTGTTCTATTGTCTCTAGTCTTGTCTACTATCTATTATCTGTTGTCTATTGTCTGTTGGCTGTTGTCTACAGTCTATTGTCTATTGTGTATAGACTTTTGTCTACTGTCTATTATGTATTGTCTATTGTCTGTTGTCTATTGTCTGTTGTTTGTTGTCTATTGTCTATTGAGAGCCAGACATTGCACAACTCTGGCAGAGTTGTGCAACTCTGCTAGTGTCTATTCAGCATTCATATTCATGTGCTAAACAGGGAGACTTGCCTGTTTTACACTTGCTCATGTCCTTCTCACTATTTGCATAGTTGTATGCATAAAACATTACATTCACACTATGCTTACTTGCATTGTACAAGAATAGGACAAGTGAAGATTGGAAACGTAGTTGATAGAAGTATAATATGTGACATAAAGCAGTGGACAGCGAATTGATCTAGTACAAATGTTTCATGGGGCAGGGCCATGAAGACCCCGCCCCTCCCCCCCCCTATCCCACTGTCCAGCTGCCAACATGGAAAGCAAAGCACAGAAAAGAGTATTGGTCTGAATTCAAACCACCTAACAGCCTAATACTGCCTAGCTTATCTCGACGACGTCTTCATCGTCAAGGGTGAAGGACTTGAGGGCATCCGCCGCTTCATCTCCATCGTCGTCTTCAGCTTCCTCATCGTCGTCGTCGTCGTCGTCATCATCGGCATCATCCTCTGCACCGCCACCATCGAGCTCGTCCTCCTCATCACTGCTGCTGCCTTCAGCCGCTGCGAGACCTGGGGTTGTCAGATTACGCACAGCCCTGCGCCGTGTCGCCCGCCGCCTTGCCTTCTCTGCGTGCTCCACTTCCTGCTGCTCAGGTGCAACTACACCATCGGGAGAAACAGGGAAGTTGACGAGTGTTGGATCATTGATCCATGTTTTGAGGGTGAGCACATCTTGCACGGTGATGTTGCTGAGCGAGTGGCGGATGTCTGTGATGACACGGCCTCCGAGAGTGAACATACGTTCACTCGGAGTGCTCGTGGCAGGCACTGCAAGCACATCAAGAGCACAGAGAGCAAACGTTGGAAACTTCATTGCATTGTCTTTGAAGTACTGAAGGATGTTGCTGCGGCGTCCAAGGCGTTCCTCCTTCTTCCACTCATCCACCTCTGTCTCAAGTGAATCTGGCTCCTTCTCTGCTGGAGTGGGGTCAGGCTCTTCAAACAACTCCTCCATCAGATCCTCCAATGCTGCCTCAACCATGGTCTTCTTCGCACGTGTCGCTCTGCCCTTCTTTGCTGTTGCTGCTGGGCTTGTAAGCTGACTTGCTGCAGTTGCAGGAGAAGCTGCAGCGGCACTGCCAGTCACAGCACTTCCACCCACAGCAGCTGCGAACTCGCCCATGATCTCATCCAAGGCGGCAACCACATCAGCAGCAGCTGTAGCCTCGGCCGCTGCTTCAGCAGTAGCTGCTGCAGCACGACGACGCTCCATGACGCGGTCATTGTACGGCTTCAACTCCTCAACCACCTTCACCTCCAAATCCACCTTCGTTTTGATGCCCATCAGCTTGTGCACCCTCTGAAAAAATCGGAAGCGGAAGCATGGATCAATTGCTGTGGCCACAACATGGCGCACCGACAGCTTCTTCACATACTTCTCGACCTGTTGCAAGAGCAAAACACAAGCAAGGACTGAATGCGTTGACCCATTGCATGGCATGCTTGCATGACATGGACTCAGAAAATGAAAGCAATGAATGGAATGCAAGCATGGACTGAGAAAATGAAAGTAATGAATGGAATGCAAGTACTGGAACCTAGGGTACCTTGTCCACCACCGCTTTGAAACCTGGCTTCAGCTCAATGAGGAGCCTCTCGGTGGCATCAAGGTCCTTCCGCAGGTTCTGCTTCTTCTCGGCGTTGACCACCTTCACCTGCACAAAGTATGCACTATGTGAAAACACACAACTAAAGCACACAATGCATACATGACAATTGGTGCATGCATTGAGTCCATGCATTGAGTCTATGCACTGAGTCCATGCATTGACCAGACACATTCAGTCCAGACCCTCAGTCCATGCATTGAGTGACT
>SZWC01004389.1:28697-53059 GCA_023375785.1 Penium margaritaceum
CCCCCCCACTCACCAAACGTACCGTCTAGCGATTCCAACCCAATTATGGAGCATCAGATCGGAATCGCGATTCTCGTACAGGAGTCGGAATCGCGATTCCTGAATTCGATTCCTGTATTTTGGTGTGCACCCTTATCTACAAGGCATCTAGAGGTGTCTTGGTCTTCCGGACAACTTCCCTCCTACTAGAAGCAAGCTGAGGAATGTAGGAAGGGGCAGAAGCTTCTAGAGGAGGGAAGGGATGCCTTCCTAGGTGGGAAAAGGACAGCCTACCTAGGGCCACTCTAGAAGCCATAGAGTCTGCTAGGAAGCTTCAAATCTGGCATGCTTTGGTGTTCTGAAAAGCTTAGATCAGTGGCTATAAAATGCCACTGCTTGTGAGCCTCAACAAAAAGTTTACAATCCAAGTCAATTGAGGCCAAAACTATTGCCTCAATCTCTGACCAGGTTTCTGCCATCCTTGGAACCAGTTGCCTCCACAGTTTTTGTTTCTCCAAAAACAGTTGGTGGTGTGAACCAGCCACAGCTAGCGACCCTCCAGGGTGCAAACTCACCCTCAGGCCAACAGACCGTTCGAGTCCTCCATTGGTGGGACGCGATATCTCGTCACCTTCATCGACAACCACAGCCGCAAGCTCTACCTCTACATCATCAAGAGGAAGAGCGATGTCCTGTCGTGCATGCATGAATTTGTGGTGGCCGTGGAGCAACAAATGGAGTTGAAGGTGAATACGTTCCGGAGCAACAACGGTGGCAAGTACGAGGGCTACTCGGCATGGATGAAGTGTAATGGGATCTCATGACAGAAAACTACGCCACACTCTCCGCAGCAAAACAGTGTTGCCGAGAGGGTGAACCGCACCATCTTCAATATGGTCTGGTCCATGTTGAGCGATACCAGCCTCGCGCAGGTACTGGGGCGAGGCGGCACGGACAGCGGTGTACATTATGAACCTGACGCCAACAAAGCCTTAAAAGACGCGGAATCCAAGGTGTGGAAGACGCCACAAGAAGTGTGGAGCGGGAGGAAGCCAACTGTGGCACACCTGCGCACGTTTGGTTGTGTTGCTCATGCTGTTGTGCAGGCACGGGAGGGGTGAAGCAAGCTAGACTCACGGACTCGACGGTGCATCATTGTCGGATACGAGAGTGGGGGCAAGGCGTACCGGCTCTTTGACCCGTGGAGCAGCAGATCCTAAAGATTCATGACGTCACGTTTCATGAGGACAGCCGTTGGATGGACAAGGATGCGGGTCTCTCCAAGGGGGGGAGTGGCTGCCACTCCTCGACGAGGAGATGTCGGAGGACGCAAACAAGGGTGATATCCCATCGGCTCCAACCGGCAAGAACCATCCGGGTGATGTTGGAGCGGCTGATTTGCATTCAGCCGAGTTGGACAATGAGTCCCAAGAGCCGGCAGCAATGGAGCTGAACGAGGAGGCGAGGAGTGAGCCCGCATCTCCACGGTCCCTGATAAAGGGGGAGCAGGCCAGCGGTATGAGTGTCGCCGTGAGAGGGCAGCAGTAGCAACAGCAGCAACAGCCTCAATAGCAGCAGCCTCGCAGAAGCAAACGGGTAAGAGGATGGCAAAACGGTACGATGCCGCGTAGGGCCCCTGGACTGGGTTTGCTTGAGCGTTCCTTGCACAAGAAGAGCCCGAGACCGTCAAGGAGGCGTTGCAGCAGAAGGATGGGGCTGAGTGGGAGGGAGCCATAATATATGAGCTTGCCTCCCACGAAGAGAACGACACTTGGTTGCTAATTGACAGACCGGAGGGTGCAAAAATCATCGGCTCCAAGTGGATCTTAAAGAAAACGCTCACCAAGGAGGGCAAGGTGGAGCGGTACAAGGTGCGCCTGGTCGCAAAAGGGTACGCCCAGCGGAAGGGTGAAGACTACGATGAAACCTTTGTAGCGGTGGCAAAGTTCGCCTCCATCCGCTCCATCCTCTCGGTGGCGGCGGCGCGCGACTACTAAGTTCATCAAATGGATGTGAAAACTGTATTCCTCAATGGCAACCTGGACAAGGAGGTCTACATGGAGGTGCCGGAGGGGGTAGACGCGCCACTGGGGAAGGTGTGCCGGCTTCGCAAGGCGCTCTACGGGTTGAAGCAAGCACCACACATGTGGTACTTGAAAATTGACGGCTTCATGGCCGAGCTTGGCTTCAAGCTCTGCGAAGCGGATCACAGTGTGTACGTGCGCAAACAGTTGGGGTTACACCAGATCATGGTCCATTACATGGATGACCTCATCCTCGTGTCATCAGACATGGAGGAGTTAGTGAACCTGAAGCGGCAGCTAGGCGGTCAGTTCAAAATGACCGACATGGGCGAGCTCGAGTACTGCTTCGGAGTCGCCATCAAGAGAGACCGAAAGGCACGCACGTTGGAGATGGGGAAGGCAAAATACGTACAAGAGGTGCTCCACCGCTACAACATGGAGGAGTGCAACCCTATCCGCACACCCATGACAACCACATGTGAGCTAAGCTCCAGCATGGGGCCGAGCACGGATGAGGAGAAGGAGGAGATGGCAGGTGTGCCATAACAGTCCGCGGTGGGGAGCATCATGTACGCCATGGTGGCGACGCGGCCTGACCTGGTCTTTGCGGAGAGCCGACTGAGCCGCTACGTAGCTGACCCCGGGCCGTTGCATTGGCAAGGGATGAGGTGGATCCTCCGCTATCTCAAGGCAACAAAACAGTCGCGGCTCGTGTTTGGAGGTTTAGCATGTGACGAATCCCTCGAGTTGGTTGGCTACTTGGATGCCGACTGGGCTTGTGATGTGGACGACAAAAATTCAACGTCGGGGTATGTGTTTGTGCTTGGTGGTGCAGCAGTTTCATGGGAAAGCACGAAGCAAGACTGTGTTGCACTGTCCATCAATGAAGCGGAGTACATTGCACTCGTGGAGCCACAAAGGAGGCGGTGTGGCTGCGGCAGCCGCTAAAAGAGATCAGTGTGCAGCAAAGGAAGTCGACGGTACTCAACATTGACAACATGAGTACCATCAGCCTCGCCCAGAGCCCATTGCTGCATAGAAGGACCAAGCACATCGAGATCCGTCATCACTACGCGCAGGACTTGGTGGGGAAGGGAGTGCCGTTGATCCTACTCCCTGGTTAGACCACTGAGGAGTGGTCGAATACCTTATCTGAATTAAGATTTGAATTTCTTGGATTTTTCCATGCAGGATTGAGCTTTGAATCACCCGATTTGAGTGAGTATTCAGAAGGTAAGCCTAGCCAGAAAATCGGGTGTTGGGCGTGTGGAACATCGTACCCGCCATAGGTGGCGGGATAATCCACCGCTAGTGATCCTAGTTTGTCTCCAATGGGCTCCAAAGGCACATGGGCCATGAAGCAATGGATGTGGATGGTCTCCTGGATCAGGGCGTGCCCCTCCCCACGTTGGAATGACAGGAAGGGCGCTTTGACAGGCCACCGTGGAAGCGCCTCCCGTCACTCTCATTCGTGGGGATGGTAGACGGCTCGACTCCACCAAGGGTTACTTTGACAGCCATAGCAGGGGCTCTATTGCTCCTATTTAGGCTTTCTTGAATGTGTTGGAAAGATTAAAGTACATGCTATAAGAATCTGATGTAATCTCACTATGCTAAGTAACAAAAATATGTTTTGATTCAGTTCTACTGAATACGATGTGTTGTGCCCACTCATATCCGTGATCCTTGTACTCCACACTCTTTACCATTAGTGTCCATTGGCTGCCCCAAACACTAGTGGCGTGCTTCAGTGAGAGCTATGCATCCTTCAGGGTGCCTCCAGACCCACTAGAGCCAGCACTTGGCTCCGTGCAAGATGCCAAGGTATGTTTCCCCACGCAGCGCAAATAAAGGTGCAGCATCGTCTATGCGCATTGCGGGTTATCATCGTGCCTTGAAGTGCACAAAAAGACGTAAGCCCAAATTTTCAGCGCGTAACGTAGCCTGTGTTGTGTTGTCGCTGTGGGCCATGCGTATGGCATGGCATGCTGCATGCAAGTTTGCCAAGGCTTCAGCCGGAAGCGGCACCATAATAGGAGTGGATACTCCATGCCCATGGCCAGAGCATGCGGTACTTTGCAAAATGAAAAAGATGCCAAAGTGACTCATCCGCATGTATGGCCTCCGTTTTGGTGTGCAATGCCTATTGTATGATGTTATTGACATCAGCCATGTGCTTGGCAATGCATGCTCCGTGCAAGATGCCCAAGCATACAGCCCCATGCTGCGCAAATAAACGTGCAGCATCCTCCATTTGCATTGCGGGTGCACGTCATGCCTTGCACTGCACAAAAAGGTGTAAGCGCAATCTTTCACCACGTAACGCGGAAAATGTTATGTTGTCGCTGTGGGCCATGTGCATGGCATGGCATGCTACATGCGACTTGCCGCGAGCTTTGGCCAAAAGCTGCTCCATAAAAGGAAAGGATACTCCATACCCATGGCCGGAACATGCGGTGCTTTGTACAGGGGAAGAAAAGCCAAAGCGGCTCTTCCGCGTGTATGGCCTACATTTTGGCGTGCAATGCGTATAGTATGTTATCTTCTACATCAGCCATGCGCTTCACACTACATGCTCTGTGCAAGGTGCCGAGTTATAATGCCCAAAGCTACGCCAATAAAGGTGTAACATCCTCCATGCGTGTTGCAGGAGCAAGTCATGCTTTGTAGTGCGCAAAAAGGCGTAAGCGCAGCTTATCAACATGGAACGCGGATAGTAATGTGTTGTCGCTATCGGCCATATGCATGGCATGACATGCTGCGTGCAAGTCACGTAGAGCCTCCGTCAGTTGCGGTGCGATAAAACAAGCGGATGCTCCATGCCTTTGGCCAGAGTATGCAGTGCTTTGCACAAGGAAATAGATGCCAGATTGACTATTCTGCATGTATGGCCTAGATTTTGGCATGCAACGCCTATTGTATGTTGTTTTTGGCATCAGCCATGTGCTTGGCACTGCATGCTCCATGCAAGATGCCAAGGCATGCAGCCCCACACTACGCGTAGAAAGGTGTAGCATCCTTTATGGGCGTTGCGGGAGAAAGTCATGCCCATGGCCGGTGTGTATAATACTGTACGTTGTTTTTGCTTTGGGGCATGGGCATGGCATGACATGCACCATGAGAGTTTCTGAGACAAAGGTGCAGAAGGGATGATTTCATGCACATGGCTCTAATAATGCGTTATTTGGTATTGCGATATCAAGTACCGCGGAACACGAGCACCGCGGTACTCAGTACCACAGTACCCTTGTTCCCTGGTGCGTGGTTAAGGATAATGGGAACTACATGGCATTACCTTGTTAGCCATAAAGAACAATGCTATAGGATGCGTACCATGGTATACCGTATACCTATGACTGCCAAACACAAAGTACCACTCTACTTTTGAAGTACCGCGGTACTGATTTCAATGAATAGACTACATGAGCCAAAAGATTGAATATTCTATTCAAGCATAAGTAGTGAACTGATTCACAACTTATGAGAAAAATGTTGGACCTCCCGGCCGTCCTGACGACCTGCCAGCCGTCCTGTCCACCCGCTAGCCATCGTGACAACCCACTGGCCTTCTTGACAACCTGCCAACCATTTTGACAATGCAATGGCCATCCTTACAACTTGCCAGCCATCTTGGCGACCTGCTAGCTGTCCTGACAACCCGCTGGTCACCTCCCAGCCGTCCTGATGACCTACGAGCCGCAGTGACAACCTGCTGGCCGTCCTGACGACCTGCCAGCTGTCCCAATGAGCTGCCAGCCATCTTGGCGACCTGCCTGCCGTCCGGACTCACCTGCCCCTCTGAGCAGCAGGAACCCTAGCAGCAACAACAGTAGCAGCAACACCAGCACTAGCGGTTGTAGCAGCAGCTGTAACATCTACAAGAGAAGTAGTAGAAACAGCAATGGCAGCGGCAGGAGCAGCAACAGCACCAGTGGAAGCAGCATCAGCAACAGCTTGTGTAGGTCTCGTTGCACTCCCTTGTCATAGAATCTCTTCCTAGGGTGTGCCATGGCTGAGATCCCAAAGGTTTCGGTCGACCTGATCATGTCAGAGCCAAGAGTCCCGCCGTGGAAGGACGTACTTGGCCGCGCCCGGGCAAAACATAGCACTCCTGCTGGCCAGGAGGGCCAGGTGGCAGTAGCCGGAGTCCAAGGGGGAGTGTAGCCTTCCTTCACCCCAGCGGCACGCGCAGCCACAAGGGGCCTCACATCACTGCTGCAAGAGGCCCACATCCACCTGATGGAGGTGGCTAGCAAAGTTGAGGATGTCCAAAGCGTGCGGAATCACACGGCTGTGTTCCTTGGCTGTCTTTCATGTGATCTCAACGACTTCCTCCTATGCAGCTTTGTAGAGGCCGAGGAGTCGGTGGAGGCTGTCAACCGCCCCCAGGCACTAGGCCTAGAATGCTTGCACGCTGAGATGTGAGAGATCGACCTTCGTCTTGCAGGAGCGATGTAGAATCTTTGTATGGATTTTGGGTTGGCGTACAACAACCTCAAGGATGGAGTGGAGTTAGCCTGCCTGACAGCTGCCAAAGGGGGGCCAAACCTCAAAGCCTAGGTAGGGAAGGTGAACGTGGATAACCAAGGGATGGGGGTGTTCTTGACGGAAATGCTTCGATAGTGGACGGATGAGGGAGTTTGGGAGGGCAGCAAGGACCAGATTAAGATCGCTGCCTTGAACCTCGCATCCGCACTACACTTCGCCCTCACCCAATGGCTTCCCCACCTACACTATGGTATGTCCAGTTAAGAGGAGGGAAGGGGGAGGGGGGCCTCAAGCTCGGGGGTCTCCTCTCATCTTCTCACAGTGGCCTTCGTCGTCATTTGCCGTGTGGAGAAGCAACAATAGGAGATAGCAGAGTGGTCGGCCAGGGTGGAAGCTCGCCTCCCAGCCAGAATGGAGGTGCAGCGCCATGACGAGCTTGAGGCATCAGTGGTTGCCTCAAGTCGGCCCTAGACAAACTTGGGTGGAGGTGCCTCCCTCCCCCCCCCCCCCCCCCCCACATACCCCTGCCTCCCACTGCCTGATGGGAAGAAGAGGATAAACAAGGTGCAAGATCAACATCGGCAACAGTCGCAGCATGGGTAGCAATTGCACCCACTGCAGCTACAGGAACAATAGCAGAAGTACAGACAAGAGCTCCTGATACAACTATAGTAGCAACAGCAGCAACAACCACAGCAATTGCAGCCACGGCAACAATATTGGTAGCAACGGCAACAGCACTAGCAGGAGCAGGTGCTATAGCAAGCACAGTCCCAATAGTGGCAGCACCCACAACAGGATCGTTGGCGGTCTTAGCCACAAGTGACCTCGTCAATGGATGTCTCGAGCAAGGCCGACATCAAGCCCTCCGTTGGCCTCTCCTCAGGCTTGGGCCAGGGAGGTTTGGTAGGAGGGATTAGGTGGGAACTCCAGTTGCCAGCGGCACAGCACCAGAAGCTTCATCAGCTGCTGGGCCGAACCTGGCTCCATCTGAAGGAGCGCAAGCTTGCTTTTTTCCTTGGCACATGCCATGGCCTGAACATGGCGGAGCTGGCTTAACAGTTGCCTTGCTTGCCGGCCTCCTCCCCTCAGTGGCAGCAACCTTTGAGGCAGCCACAGCAGCTACTGCAGAACCAGCAGTAACCATAATGGCCAGCAAAGCAGGAGCACTCACAGCAGCAGCCATAGCACCTGGCACAATAGCTGCCATAGTTGCTGCTACAACAGCTGCCACAACAACTACATCAGCCTCAACAGCTAACCTAGACAAAACAGTAGCAGCAGAGGAGGCGACAGCAGGTCCAGGAGCCGTCAATGCAGCAGCAGCTACTGGAACAACAAAAGTTGCAACAACAGCAGCTACAAGACAACAACATCCACAACAATAGTGGCCGTTGCTGCAATCACCCTTTGGATGCCCACCATAGGTGGGAGCAATAGTAGCTATAACTGAACCACCAACTGCACCAGCACAAGCAGTGGCTACACTTGCTACATCCATAGTTCATACAGTCGCCGTTCCTCTAGCCTCTTGGGGGGGTGCGCGAAGGCACCCGGGCGAGGGTCACTTGCCCCTCCGACAACGAGCTGCTGGAGGTCAACTGTAGCATAGAGGTTGAGCAAGCTGTGGTTAGAGCGTGGTCCCTCAGTGGGCTATTTGGACAGACCGGAGTCAAGTAGGGCTAGACTGGCGGTTCACAAGGAGGAGCAACAACAACAAGAGGTTGCGCATGCACCCAACGTGCAATGGTACCAGCAGCACCAACACCAGAATGAGCAGTAGCCGCAACATTAGCAGCCGCGCCAACAGCAGCTAGAATAGCTAGAATCCCTCTAGCAGCAACAAGAAAAACAGTTGCAGGAACAGCAACACCAGCTGTCCCAATTGCCACAAGAGGTGGAAGTATAGCAGAAGCAACCGCAGCAACAGCTGCAACAGTGACACTAGTTGCCACAGCAACAGTCGCAGCAGCAGCCGCAACTACAGCAACATCAACTGTAGAAGCAGCAACAGCAACAGCAGCAGTAGCAACAACAGCAACAACTGCAAGAGCAGTAGTACCAACAATAGCAACGGCCGTAGCCGCATCCGCAACCGCCCTCGCAGCCGTAGCCACGTTTGGTTTCGTATGACCAGCACCGCCCTCGGCTTACAATTGTAGCAACCGAGGCCTCTGCGACCGGGCCCTCCAATCCTCCATTGACCACTTCGCCGCTTCCCGCCGTATGGCAGCAGTCTAACTCCGCTCATACCCCCACCTCCTCCTCCTTGCTCTCCCTTCGTCTGCCATCTCTCCCCTTGTTCTCTCCCTCCCCCCTCCCCTAGGCCCGAGCTCTGGATTCGCTCTCCCCGGGTCCGGCCTTCCCCCTTCCCCTCATCCCCATTTCATACGTGGCTTCACCTCTCCCCCACATGGGATCTTTTTTTATGGCACCGTGGACCTCAGCTGGGAGTGCCGGAGGGGGGGGGCGCTGGTGCCATCCTCTTTCACCCTAAGGGGGTCCCCCTCCTCTAAGCGTGGCAGCGGCTCGCCGGAGCTACCACCAAGAACAACACAAAGTATGTCGTGCTACTACCAGGCATTGGCCTGGCACGGCAGGCTGGTGTGGCCGAGCTCGTTCTTGTTGGAGACTCGCGTCTTGTGGTCCACCGGATGCGGAGGGCAGCGTGTGTAACCGTGGATCGCCTTTGTACCCACCGCGACCGCGCACAGGATGCCATGGGGCAGCGGCAACATCAACAGCATCAGGCGCAGCTGCGCGTCCTCTACCACTATGCCGGGCGCGAGCACAATGTGGTGGCGGACGGCTTGTCTCGTCTGGGTTAGGGGCTTCCGACGCCGGGTCACTTGACATGTGCGGGCTTCCCCGAGGCCCTCTGGCACCTAGGGGGGAGGCCCTGCTCATCGTCCAGCAACTCTCCATCCTTGGGGCTTGTCATCCTTGGTGTGGAGGTGTTGGCTGACCCCCGCCTCCGGCCAAGGGGTTTGGACAAAATCGCAATCACACCGCCTTTGTAGGCCTTCAATGGCTTCGTGTGGGAGCAGCTGGGCGGGGTGGTCATGTCGCTAGCTAAGAGCCATGGGCAGCTGGTTCAGGCTCCGGTGGTGTTTGCCCGCCTCTACGGGGGGCTGATTTGATGTGTGAGCACCATCTTTGGCCGTTGCTGTGCCTGGGTGGTTGCCCTTGGCCTTAGCCGGAGGCCCTCTATACCAGGTGGATGCTCCTCCATCTGCAGATACTGCTCTATCGGGTCTCGGCACAGGAGGGGAAAATCGGGGATACCTCATTCAGTAGTGGCCGCCGTTGGTAGCAGCGGGGGCACTGGTGGAGCGTCGTCCATGAGCTTTGGCCAATGGACAAGGTGGTGCTGGAGTGGTGCCTTCGCATTGAGGCCGGGGACTGGGCGGGTCTCCTTGAGGACGCTCTGGAGTAGGTGAGGCTAGCGACACGGACCCACAAATTTTCTCTACTCGTCACCTGATAGGCAACGGCGGTGCAAGGGGTAGCGGCGGGAATGGCGCGACAAAAGGCGGGGA
Source organism: Penium margaritaceum (assembly GCA_023375785.1). NCBI lineage: Eukaryota > Viridiplantae > Streptophyta > Zygnematophyceae > Desmidiales > Peniaceae > Penium > Penium margaritaceum. The sequence continues at coordinate 38,728 of SZWC01004389.1, forward strand.
GCCTTGTCCATGTAGGGGCGTTCTCTCGGGCCACAGAGGGCACGGCGGCAACTGTGGCGGCGCTCTGGGAGCGTCACCACCTAAGGCAGCTACCCATCCCGGAGTGGGTCCATGGATTGGAGGACCCCACGGGGGGTGGAGCCGATCATATCACTAAGGAGATGGTGGAGGGGACATTGAGCGAGGCGTCGTGCGGCTCCGGCCCGAGGCCCCTTGGCCTCACCATGGACGTCCTTTGCAATCTTGTCATCGACTCCCCCTCTGCCCTGGCCAGTGTCCGCGCTGTCCTTTTTGCCATCCTTGACGGGTCCGTACCGCACAGCGTTGCCGACGGCCTGGGCCGTAGCACCCTCATCCCCATCCTCAAGAGAGAGACGGAGCAAGAGGGTGTGCGCCCAATTGCGGTAGGGGAGGTGTGGCTCGGGCTGACAGGGAACCTCCTCCTTCTTCGCGACAAGACCAAAATCTCATCCGCCCTGTGCCCCCTTCAATATGGTGTGGGGGTTTTGGAGGGGGCGGCAGTCCTTGTTCTTGGGGTCCGGGGCATGGTGGTGGCCAACCCGTCTTTTTGGATGGTGCAACTGGACATCGCCAACACGTTCAATGAGGTCGAGCGGGCCTGTGTCTTTGAAGCAGTGCGCTCGTCGGGCCTGGGGACGTGGGTCCCTTACCTTTGACAATTCTACGTCCGTCCTACCCAGCTTCTCCTCTTTCGCATGGACAGCCCCACCGTCCTAGAGAGTGCTTGGGGGGGTGTGGCTGGGGGATCCCATGGGCCCCGCCCTCTTTGACCTAGCCCTCGGCCCCGTCTTGTAGGCGGGCTCCCAGACGCTAGTGGCCGCAGATGGCAGCCGGGAGGGCCATGTGGGGGCCTTCCAGGATGATGCGACCATTTGCAGGCATCCACAACTCCTTAGCACTTGCATGGCGGCCATGGTGGAGGCAGCGGCGCTCGAGGGGCTCCAGGTGCAGCCAAGGAAGTGCTTGCTGTGGCAGCGGTCAGGGGCAAAGGTACCGCCGCCTCTTACGGACCTGCCCTAAACGTCTCACGGGGTACAACTCTTGGGTTGCCCAGTGGGGGTCGAGTCTTTTCAGGTGGAGTGAACAGAGCCGTGGCACCAGGATAAGGTCCGTGGGCTCGAGCAGCTTGGCTGCATGGAGGATGTCCACGTGGCGATGACGCTCCTCCGCCTCTGCGTCGTCTCCTGGGCGGACTTCTATGCGCAAATGCTCCCCTAAGAGCCCTCTTGGTCGTAGATCCTTGACCACTTGGACTCTGCAATATGGGCGACGGTTCTCTCATTGCTCAAGCTCTAGGCAGCGGTCAAGGGGTCAGTGCACTGGGAGCTGCAGCGTCTGGCGCGATGGCAGCTGCAGCTGCCACTGAGCCTCGGAGGGGCCAGCCCTCTCAGTGCTCGAGACCGGGTACCTCTCACCTATGCCTGCACAACTGGATCCCTCTTACACGCCCTTGCATCAGAGTTTGGATCCTTCCTACCCTCCGGCGGAGACCTAGACCTCCTTTGCCCGCTTTGGGGGAAAATCGAGCGTGAGCTGCCGCTGTCGGTGTTTTGGGCCTTCTTGTCCATGGAGGCCTTCCGTCGAGGCGGGGAGCTGCGACTTTACTAGCAGCTCAGTGCACTCTTCTTCGCGAGTCACCAAGAGCGGTGTGTGGAGGTGGCCGGGGCAGTGGCGCTGCGCCATTGTGCATGTGATAGGCCTGTCCCGTGCGGCTCCAACACGGGTTGCTATCGTCAAGTTGAGAGCAGGTGGTGGGCCACGGCCACAAGGGGGAGCTCCCTTTGGCTGCAGGCTACGCGGACAAGAGTCACGTACAGGACAAACCTCTTGGTTGTGGACTTCTGCCTTCCCGCCCAACTCTGGCTAGGATTTCCCTTGCGTCACTTGGAGCACGTGGGGCTGGACGCGTTGGAGCTGGCCGTTGTGACGAGGCCAGAGAGGGAGGGGGAAGCGGTGTGGCGCGTCCACAATGCCATTCATGACGAGCTCCCTGATGTATGCAAGAGCATCGCCTCACCGTCCACGGCGGGCCCTCGCAGGTGTTGCCATTCTCCGGCGGCCGGCGTTTTCTACGCCCGGATCTCACCTTACGGGACCACGCGGCCGGCACCTGGCAGGGGGCCTTACGGGCGGATGAGCAGAACAAGAAGGCTCTGTACGCGACGGCGCCAAGAAGGGGACACTTCCTCCTTCTGTTGGCGTGGGAGACCCTTGACAGCCTGGGAGATGAGTTTTGGACCTTCTTTGGCCGAGTGGCTATGTTGTGTCTCGCTGAGAGGCCCCGCCACTGCTCAGCTCAGGCCTTTACGCATTGGGCCCAGCCGGTGGTGGCGGTCTTGGCACGATATGCCTCCCTCACCGGCATCCGAGCCCAATGTGCCGCCATCCGCTACTACACTGTCTCCCACTCCCGGTCCCGGGCCCCTTACCTGCCAGAAAAGTAGACACAAGACAACAGATATGTTGCAAAAAAAAAACATCACCCCCTCCAAAAACAATGTATACATAGGGGATGTTGAAAGCTCTGTAGGCCACTCAGGGAAAAGCATGACTGGGAAGCAGTGCATCCTCGACATCAACAAAGTATCGGAAGTATCTCAAACCTACAAGAAAACTTTCCTGCTTTATTGTCAAGCAGACGCTCGCCGGATGTAGTCGCCGGACGGGCAAGACCGTGTTGCTGGCAGGCCCGTTTGCACAGGAGGTTGGGGAGTCCGCACGGCTCTATGGCGGCCTCCCACTCCCTCTTGAACCAGTCATCATCGGGCAAAGTCAAACAATGACTAGCTGTCAACAGGCTCCAACCAAGCTTTCTTTGGTTGGAAGCCCGTTCCCCACACCCCGCCTCCCCCTCCCCGCCCATTTACAATCTTCTTTTTTATTTTCCGTTTGTTTATGTTGAGAGAAACGAGAGATATGCATGCGCAAACAAAAGGGTCGTTGGGTTGCCAGCCGAAGTGGGTTCTCTCGGTAGCCCGTTGGTCCCTTTTTTCTTTGGAGCGTTTTTGGAACTCTCTCGCTTATGTCTATCTTTAACTTGAGAGGAATGTCTCGCGATGGTTATGAAAGAAGACTGGGAGGCTAGTGTAATCCATGATCAATGTTTTTCTGGTTGTTCTCTCACTGAAGGGTCCTTCTTCTTTTGTAATGTGCTTCTGTTATTGTAGCAACACATTACCATACCGCAGTACAATACCACGGTACTATAGAAGGGTACCTCTCCGTTAGTACCGATACCGTACCAGTAACACAAAAAAATGTACCGTAGTACTCGAGTACTGTGATACAATAACATGCGGTACTGCGTTACTGGTAGTCACGTTATTAGTCTTGATCACATATAAGCACAATGGTTTTTCATACATGATGATTTTTGCCTGGTTTTGGGAGCAATCCCCATGGGCATGGCACTCTTTGCTGAATGCAAGTTGCGGAGTCATGCAGCCCCACACTATGCAAAATAATGAGCGGCATGCTTATGCGCGTTTGGGAGCATGCTGCGCTTGTGTGGTATTATCATGTATGGCAGCTTGTGTGGCATTACACCATTGCAAACGCGATTTTTCTACATATACACAGTACTTCATGCGTGCTACATTTTGCAAAGTTTCACTCTTCCATCATAAGTGCACATCCACACTGAATGCCATTGTTTTATTAGTTGACACGTGTCCTTTAAAGTTTACTTGTCCACATTGACATTCCATCGGCCAGGGAATCTTCCTTAGAGTAATTGTGGTTTAGTCTAGGTCCGAGCTTTGAAGACGTTTTAGCCAGTACAAGCAAGGTGCAATTTCAAGCTTTACTGTAATGGAGAAATGGTGAACTCCGCACCAGAATGCAATCTTGCATTGTGATGCAAATGGAAACTTATGCATTGGTGCTACATTTGATAATGAGGGTTTCTTTCACAGTGGCTGTCCATGTGGTTTTAAGGGAACCCGTTGCAGCAGGCAGTGAGAGAATATGCGATATGCACTGAGGACACATACACCAAGAAGACTTGGGCTTTGGACAGTGATAACTTGCATGGAAATTCCAACGTTAACTACTGGCATGAGCTAGGTTCTCAATTCTAGAACAGTGGTTGAAAGGCCATACTGCTTTGAAAAATACTGGAATGAGCCAATTCTATCATGTCCCACGTTCAAGGGCTATGTGACGGTGGCGCATCTCACCAACTTGGATGCCTGTGCTTTACATAAAGATTGTATCATGAGAAATACCAAGGTAGAAGAGAGGTAGGGAAGGCGGCTTTTCTTCCCAGAACACAATATTCTGATATTCAGGCAGCAAAAGTTGTCGCAACATCCTGTGGTCCCACCTGTACAACACGCCCACTGTCGGTTTGAGTAATGGGACTTGATCACATCGTGTGGTACCTGTCGTGCTGAGGCAGAGGAGAAGTGGGGGGCAGAGTTTCTAATGGAGGCTCGCAACATGGTTTGTATGCATCATATAAAAATTGCATCACCAAAGTATGTTTCCTGGCATACACGAACACCCTTGCCCTTGTCAGTTGTACCCCTACCTCCCTTCCTTGAAGAGGCCATGCCCTCCCTTCCCCTCTCCCCCCCACCCCCACCCCATCATTGTCCAGCACCCTTCCATACGCATCCTCCACCATGCTCACGACATAATAGATGCCATGGAGTTTCTATTGCAATGGACAATGTCATGGCAGTGCGAAAACAGCTAAAATGGCTCAACCTTCGTGACCTGGCAGTGATCTGGTGGTGATGGTGAACGTCAAAATTAACAAATCCTCTGTCATGCCTATGAAATGACATTTTCTCACCTTTTTCTGTATTATATGAGTGGAAAGTCAAAGCCCAAGCCTTATCAGGCTACCTATCAGCCAATAAGTGGAAAGATATTCCTCAATCTCCACGTCAGCTCAGCCACTTGATCGAGTGGCTCATGGTTGAGGCCCATACCTGGGATGAAAACAAAGCCCAAATAACCAGTGGCAGAGGAGCCAACAACTAGTAGTAGCAAAAGCAGCTGTAACTGTAACACTAGTAGAAGTAGCAGCAATAGCTATAACAAAAGCAGTAGAAGCAACAATTGTAGTAGTAGCAGCAGTTGCAATAGGAGCAATAGCAGTAATTGCAGGAGTAGCAGAAGCAGCAATAGGAGCAGTGCCAGCAGCAATAGGAGCAGCAGGAGCAATAGTAACAGCGGTAGCTACAGCAGTAACAGCACCAGTAGTAGCTGCAGCCACAACCATAGCAGTAACAGGAGGAACAACAAAAGCTGTAGCAGTAGCAGAAGCCGCTACAACAGCACCAACAGTAGCAGTAGCAGGAGCTGCAGTAGCAGCCGCATCAGCATCACTAGGATCATCAGCATAAACATCAGTACTAGCATTTGTAATGCTGGTGTTTGTTCAACGTCAATACCTCTCCTAGGATGCAACCTTCATCGGTGTGTTTGGGTACATTGCCACACACCACACACATGCACTTATGCTGTGGTTTGTGTGCTGTGTGCCGGAGACAAACAAGTGCCCATGCACCCAAAGCAGTAGTAGCTCCATTTGTAGCTTCAGTAGTAGCGGGAGTAGCAGCAGCAGTTGCAACAGTTACAGAAGTAGTTGTTTCAGCAGTAGCAGCAGCAATAGCATCAGCAGAAGTAGCAACAACAGTAGCAGTAGCAGCTGTATCCGGAGCTGTAGCAGTAATGGGAACAGCAGCAGTAGTGGCTACAACAGTAGAAAAACCAGCAGCAGCAACAGATGCAACAACAATAGTAGTTGCAAAAGTAGAAGAAGTAGCAACAATAGCAGCAATAGCAGAAGCAGCTGTAGCTGCAATAGTTGTAGAAGCAGTCGTAGCAGTAATAGAAGTAGCAGCAGTATCAGCTGCAGCAGTAGCAATGATACTTAATTTTGCCCAGAAATCGGACCTTTTGTATTTTTGGGATTGATTCTCCCAACCCCTCACACTTTTTGCCCCTGTTTCCAAAATTCGCCCGCACACAGTTCTGGTCGTCTCCTCTAACGTTGAGTCAAAGCGAGAATGAGCGTCACAAAGTTCCAAGCTTTGAGAACTTTGAGTTTTTGCATGATACGTCAGTGTGCTTGCATTGAAAAGCACACTTGTGCAAGCATAGAGACGTGTGTTAAAATTTACATACCAGAATCTTTAGGAGTCTTCAGATATAGTACCCTGATAGGTCACTTTTTCTCAATCCTCTACTGTACTGTCGGTAATGCTTCTCTTATACTCGTGTTGCTACTTTCACACACATAGGCACCTTTGCCTAAATAATGTCACTGACTGTGCGATTCAAGAAGGTGAGCTAAAGGCACAGTTACACGACTCGTCTCACAAGCTTTCCAACGGTATCAAGCTGGCTCAGAATGATTACACACAGACGAAGTAATAGCAAATACAAGACTACGGCTACTAGTATGTCTGTACTAACTAGAGCAGAAAAGTACAAGTGTTGAGCAGTCCGGTATCCTTGTGTCTTCGGGTTCTCAGCCACAAGATCTGCCGGACACCGCGCGATGATCTCCGATCATCGGCAGACCGAGGTTGGCAGATGCCTAGCGTCCTGGGTGCGATCCACGGACGAGATCATCCGGATATGCGGTAGTCTCTTCGCAGTCGCCGATCTCTCAGCCGGTTGTCTTGCGATGACGGAGGGACCGCACCTCTTGANGCTCAGAATGATTACACACAGACGAAGTAATAGCAAATACAAGACTACGGCTACTTGTATGTCTGTACTAACTAGAGCAGAAAAGTACAAGTGTTGAGCAGTCCGGTATCCTTGTGTCTTCGGGTTCTCAGCCACAAGATCTGCCGGACACCGCGCGATGATCTCCGATCATCGGCAGACCGAGGTTGGCAGATGCCTAGCGTCCTGGGTGCGATCCACGGACGAGATCATCCGGATATGCGGTAGTCTCTTCGTAGTCGCCGATCTCTCAGCCGGTTGTCTTGCGATGACGGAGGACCGCACCTCTTGACTCGACGACGGCTGCGATTCTCCCCACTGCCTTTGCGTGATTCATGAGCGCAGGATCCATCTTTAGAAAAAGCAGTGTCTTGCGCGTGCTGAAGTTCATTGCCACGTCAGTAGACTCGGGATCGAGAGGAGCTCATGCTTGCACTCTCGCTTTGTTTGCCAAACCACACACCCTGTTTGTCCAAAGCCTGTCCACATATATGTCGTGCGATGGCATTGTTCTGTCAACTCTATGGAGCTCCCATAGGATCAGTGCAAAGAGTAGGGCTGCGGATGGATGGATCAGTGGGACACCTAAAGAGGCCTGCCCACAGCCATACCATGCCCCGCCATGTAGGACAGACAGGAGGGTCGAGAGAGAGATGGGGATTTCTCTCTCTCATCCCTCTTGCTTTTCTTTGATATTGTGCCGAGCCCAGTAGATCAGTAGATGAAGAGGATCGGATGGTTGCCCTTTTTCCAACATTCCCCCCTTGTCAACCCAGCGCTGATGAAGTTGGAGCCGACAAGTGGAAAAAGGAGCCCCCCCCCCCCGTGAAAACAGAGCTGGGAAGGCGGGGGCAACAAAAGAAGAAAAGAAAAAATACTAGGCGAGGCACGGGAGTGCACGGCAAAAGAAATCCCCCCCCGGGCCAACCGAGCCTCGCGGGAAAAAAAGGTCTAGAGCAGCAAGACGCAGGGTGTACAGTGGGCCATTTAGAACTTTTTAGCCCGGGCACTGCCCCGACGGCTGAGAGATAGACTGGTCCCAACAGCACACCCTGCCCGGACTTGGGGGAGTGGGCCCTGCCTCCCGCTCATCCGGCCCACTGGGTGAACTGAACACAGCCCACCCACGGGGGTCTGACAGGGGAGAGCGAGCGAGCGGATGATAGACGGAGAGAACTTGCAGTTTGGAATGACGTGGGTCCCGCAGCAAAGCAGAGCGAGGCAGAGAGGGTGCTGGCATTTTGCAAGGATTGAGGCACGAGAGGAAGGCAAGGCGCAGGAAAGGAGACAGGGTAGCGGCAGGCAGAAGCAAAAGAGGGTGAGAAGGACGGTCGCACGCAACCCGCGTCCATGCCAATGCCTCATGTGGGGGGCACGGAAGCGGGAAGCGATGACGGTTCCACCAAGAGTACTCTCCGTCCGTGCAAGAGCCTCATATGGGGGGAACGGAAGGAGAGCACCGGGAACGAGCGGCAGCAGGAGGACGCAAGAGAGGAGAAGGCATCGCCAAGGAGAGTCAGGATGAGGGGAGAAGACCCATGCGAGTGCAAAGATGAGCATGACGATCGGCAGAGAGGGCTTTGGTGAAGATGTGAGCAGTTTGATCGACGATAGGAAGGTAGTGCATGACGACCTCACCCTCGGCAACAGCGTCGCGAACGTAATGATATTGGCGACGAACATGCTTGGTGCGGTCATGAAGAACTGGGTCCTCAGAGAGAGCAATAGCCCCTTCGTTGTCACAGTGGATGGGCGTGGGTTCGAGTTGATCGAAGCAGAGCTCGCTGAGAAGCATTCGAAGCCAGACCGCCTCTCTGGTGCATTCGTTCTCGGCAATGTACTCAGCTTCTGTGGAGGAGAGAGTGACCACAGATTGCTTCTTGCTATGCCAGCTGACGGGTCCACCATTGAGAAGGAAGACATAGCCAGAGGTGGAGCTGCTGGTGGTGTGATCACCAGAGAGATGAGCATCACACAATCCCTGGAGAATATTGTTGCCAGAGGAGTAACGAATTGCAAGAGAAGCGGATCCACAAAGGTAGCGAATGCTGCGCTTGGCGGCCACGACGTGAGCAGCAGTGGGGCGCCGACAGCCTTGACTGAGGAGGCCAAGAGCAAAGGAGAGATCAGGTCTGGTAGCCACGGAAGAGTACATCAGCGAGCCCACCATTCGTGGAAAAACTTGGACATCTGCTGAGGAGGCCAAGAGTGTGACGGTGGTGACTGGTTTGGTAAGACCATGATCCTTGGAGAGTGGTGTAGGTTGGGAAGTGGATGCTCCAAGTCCAAATTTGTCAGCCACACGTTGAGCGTAGGTAGCCTGAGTGAGTGTGACGTGACCGTGCAGAAAGTCATGGGTGATTTGAATTCCAAGGTAGTACTTGAGGGGCCCCACATCAGTCATCTCAAAGCGACGGGAAAGCTGCTATTTGAGAGTATCCAGAGCAGAGAGTGATGGTCCGAATAGAATCAGGTCGTCCACGTAGAGGATTACTCAGAGTAGGTTGGATCCTCCACGAAAATATATGGAGTGATCAGAGTGTAGACGTTGGAGGCCTTGGACCAGAAAGAATTCGTGGACTTTGAGATGCCACTGTCGCGGAGCCTGCTTGAGGCTATATAGGGACTTGTTGAGTTTGCAAACATAGTCGGGGTGATCCGGTGACTCAAAGCCTTCTGGTTGAGTCATGTAGATGACTTCCTTAAGATCTCCATTAAGGAAAGCGCTCTTGACATCCATTTGATGAAGATGCCACTTGTTGTTGGCGGCTAGAGAGAGAATCACCCTGATGGATGAGTACTTGGCGACTGGTGCAAAGTGTCTTGGTAGTTGACTCCAAGAACTTGACTGAAGCCGCGCGCAACAAGTCGTGCCTTGTGACGATCAGGCGTACCTGCACTGGTCAGTTTTGTCTTGAGCACCCACTTATACGTGACGATGGGCGTGTTGGGTGGTCGAGGGACCAGATCCCATGTGTGTTGTTTCTGAAGCTGAGAGAGCTCCTCCTGAGCTGCATGACGCCATAGACCTGCATCTGGGCGACGCATGGCATCTTTGAAGTTGATGGGATCCACCACTTGTGTGAGTAGTGCTATGTAGTCAAGATCGTCGATTGCAGAGGGTTCGGTTGTAGACAGAAGTCCGAGTTGGAGAAACGTCGGGAATTTGGTAAGTCTGGCCGATCGCCGTAGCCCTGACTGTAGCGGGATGTTGGAGGTGTCTTTGTGTGAAGTAGTAGGAGCAGGATGATGTTCCTCTGGAACCACAGGAGGGAGGACGCCAGCATGATCATCGGGTGTTGGATGGACAGAGAATTTTTGCAGAGGTGGCGGCGTTGTTCCAATGTAGACAGTGGGTGTGACTGCTGGTGGTGTTGTATCACGTGCTCGGTTGAAGAAGCTTTCATCGAAGATGGGCTGCCGGCTGTGAATTACTCGTTTGGAAACTGGATCCCAGAGGCGATAGATGTCACGTGTCTCATACCCAAGAAGGATACAGACTTTGGATCGTGGATCCAGTTTTGATCGCTCTTCTGGACGGATCCAAGCATGTGCGGTGCAGCCGAAAATACGGATGTGTCCCAGATAGGGCTTGTGTCCGGTCCATGCTTCATAGGGTGTGGATGTACCTGCAGGCAGCTTAGTCGTCGGAAGGCGATTTGTGATACATGCTGCAGTGTGAAGAGCTTCAGCCCTGAATGCGGATGAGAGCCCGGCCGTATGAAGCATAGTCTGAACTCTCTCAAGGAGAGTCTGATTCATCCTTTCGGCTTTGCCATTCTCTTGTGGAGTGTATGGCACTGTGGTTTGATGCTGAATGCCTCTTTCATCGTAAAAAGCCTTGAGGTTGCGGTTGACAAACTCTGCTCCGTTGTCAGTTCGGATCTTCTTCACTGTCAGGCTGGTTTCGTTTTCAACCTGTCGAACCCAGGTTTTGATTTCTTTGACAGCATCAGATTTGAAACGGAGAATCCGGGTCCAGACCATGCGTGAATAATCGTCCAGAATGACGAGAAAACAGTGCTTGTTGGAGAGGGAGCCTTCCTTGATATAGCACAGATCCATGTGGACGAGCTCCAGGCACTCATGAGTTCCATGTGACGGGAGTGTTTGAAATGATGCTCGATGTTGTTTGCCTGTGATGCAGCCGCCACACATGGGTGCTTCTTTGTCTTGTAGCAGGCTGTCCGGAAGATCATGAGCAACTGAACCTGCAGCCATTTTTGTTAGAGTTGAATAGCTGACATGTGCCAGCCGCTTATGCCAAAGTTCTGCTGGATTTGCCAGAGATGACTTTGTTGGTGTAGGAGTAGAAGCCACAAAAGCCATCTCTTGCATTGCTGAATGTCTTGATGGTTTACTGGTGTCAAGGATAGTCAGATTTCCCATCTGTGTAGCCATGGCTGCCAGTTGCGATGCTTTGTTGTACACCTTGCAGTTCTTGTCAGTGTCAAACACTACTTTGAAACCTTTGTCGTTGAGCTTTGTGACTGAGAGGAGGTTTGCGGCAAGGTCTGGGACATAAAGTACATCTTCAAAGGTCCTTGTTGCCGGTTTTCCATTGCACTTGATCTCAACTCTCACTGTTCCTTGGCCGTAGGCAGGGATGGTTCTTCCATCACCAAGACATACTTCTCGTGGTGTCAGAAAACGTTTGAAGCTGATGAACCAGTCCTTTTTGCAGGTCATATGTTTCGTACACCCAGAGTCCATGATCCATGCCAAGATACCAGCAGCCAGGAGAAGGGCGCTGTCGATGGAGTACATGGCCAGTTCTTCAGTCACAAACTCTTCTTCAGTCATGATGTGGTGTGCTGAATATGCTGGTTCTGAGTCATAGAATAAAGGTTCTGGTGGTGGAGCTGACATGTCTCCGTCGGACATAGTTGGTCCTTCAGATAGGAGGTTCAGCTGAAAGTTGTCATCTCCGTCTGATAACACCTATTCTTTTGTAGATCCTGTAAGAAAGGCGGCCACAGTGGACATGTAAGTAGTCAGCATTGCTTGGTGTGGTCGTCGTGATCCATAGTGACGAGCAAAGTTTGGACGCCGTTTGGGGCAGTCCACGGCAATGTACCCTTTCTGCTTGCACGTCCAGCATACTCGGTCAGTTGGGGGAACATATCCTCGTGGTGAATGAGGAATTGATGAATCTCTGTTGTTAGAGTGCGTGAGGGAGCCCTGACTGCCGTTACCATAACTTCCAAACTTTTTTGTCCTTTGTCCTTGATGTTTGGTCACAAGACCAGCTTCTCCTCCATTGTCCTTGATATGCTGCTCTTCAACCATCATGAGTTCTTCAACAGCCTTCTCAAGAGTTAATGAGTATGGTTGATTTCCAGGTGGTGCTGCTGCTGCAGCTGCTCCTGCAGCGACACTGGGTGCCCCACCGGCGGCTCTTCCTTGTGCATCAATGGCTTGCTGTAGTGTTGTTCGAAGTTCAGCCAGTTGAGCATCAAAGGTCTTCCCTTGTTTCTGAAAGGTCAGAAGGCGGTTGATGGTGTCTTTGAATCTGACAGGTAGTCCACGAAAGAGAGTTAGTACCAGAACTCTCTCGGAGATTGCTTCTCCCATTGATGCGATACGGCTTGCTAGGTGCTTCAGATGGGACACGTGGTCTTCCAAACGTGTTCCTTCTTCCATCTGTTGTGTGTGGAACTCTGTCAAAAGACTTCCCAGTTCGACGTCGCTTGTCCTTTCATAGCGACTCTTCAGGGCCTTCCATGCTTTCCTTGGACAGTCGGTTGGGTTGTTGTCTCTAATGATAAACTTGAGTCGTTCTGTTAAGTTCAGCGCCAGAATTGAAAAAGCCTGATCACAACGCCACTTCCAACTGGTTTGTTCTTCAGCTAATGCTCCTGCAGATAATATGTCAGTGGGAGGATCGCAGACAACTCCCCATAGGCCCTTGTTGAGAAAAACCATCTCGATGTTGAATGCAAATGTATGATAGTCATCGCCGTCAAACGGTGCAACTTTGAAATGGTCTCCATGGTTGATTGTTGCTGCCATGATTGTAGATCTGATGACGCCACCTGCTCTGATACCAAATGTTGAAATTTACATACCAGGATCTTTGGGAGTCTTCAGATACAGTACCCTGATAGGTCAATTTTTCTCAATCCTCTACTGTACTGTCGGTAATGCTTCTCCTATACTCGTGTTGCTACTTTCACACACATAGGCACCTTTGCCTAAGTAATGTCACTGACTGTGCGATTCAAGAAGGTGAGCTGAAGGCACAGTTACACGACTCGTCTCACAAGCTTTCCAACGGTATCAAGCTTGCTCAGAATGATTACACACAGACGAAGTAATAGCAAATACAAGACTACGGCTACTTGTATGTCTGTACTAACTAGAGCAGAAAAGTACAAGTGTTGAGCAGTCCGGTATCCTTGTGTCTTCGGGTTCTCAGCCACAAGATCTGCCGGACACCGCGCGATGATCTCCGATCATCGGCAGACCGAGGTTGGCAGATGCCTAGCGTCCTCGGTGCGATCCACGGATGAGATCATCCGGATATGCGGTAGTCTCTTCGCAGTCGCCGATCTCTCAGCCGGTTGTCTTGCGATGACGGAGGGACCGCACCTCTTGACTCGGCGACGGCTGCGATTCTCCCCACTGCCTTTGCGTGATTCATGAGCGCAGGATCCATCTTTAGAAAGAGCAGTGTCTTGCGCGTGCTGAAGTTCATTGCCACGTCAGCAGACTCAGGATCGAGAGGAGCTCATGCTCGCACTCTTGCTTCGTTTGCCGAACCACACACCCTGTTTGTCCAAAGCCTGTCCAGATATATGTCGTGCGATGACATTGTTCTGTCAGCTCTATGGAGCTCCCATAGGATCAGTGCAGAGAGTAGGGTTGCGGATGGATGGATCAGTGGGACACCTAAAGAGGCCCGCCCACAGCCATACCATGCCCCGCCATGTAGGACAGACAGGAGGGTCGAGAGAGAGATGGGGATCTCTCTCTCGGCCCTCTTGCTTTTCTTTGATATTGTGCCGAGCCCAGTAGATCAGTAGATGAAGAGGATCGGACGGTTGCCCTTTTTCCAACAACGTGCAAGTGAGCGACAGGGCGGATTCTCACATGCATTTCTCAATGTGTGCTTGCCAAAATGAACATCAAGGGATTCCAGGGCAACCCCCTTTTTTGGCACCTTTTTTCTGTGTAGCAAACATTTGGCTCCCAAATTACACTCGTGATTTGCTCAAACCATGGATATTTATGGTACTGCTCATGGGCGAGTTAAGAATAATATTTTTGAGGACATTCAGTGGACAGTACGGTAGTTTATAATGGGCTTCTGTTGCAAGGATGATTCTCTAACGCCCGCAGTCAACACCCTTGTAAAATGGCTCAATCACAAACCCCTCTATTAAGGGGTTTATGACAGTCCGGAAATCCCCCCGGAGGTGGAGTTCTGCTGGTTCCGCCAGCAAAACTCCGCCTGCGACGTCCTACGTGTTGGCAAAGTTCAACTTTGGCCTCAGACTCAAACTTCGGCACCAGGAGAATACACTCTTCTCCAGTGTGTTTTTTTGGGGTGATTAAGTATACATCAGGTAGCCATAGACACAACATGATTTGCGGGGGGGGGGGGGGGGGGGGGGGGGGGGGG